>VXBL01003742.1:121863-136760 GCA_013400195.1 Aramus guarauna | reverse complement strand
CCCCCCCCTCCTCCCCCGCTTTTGTCCCTAAGGAAAAGCACCCCTCTGGGAAAAGAAATAAGAATCATAGCTGTCCCCTCTGGCACTGACAGAATGAGGGCTTCTGAGGGACCCCACAAACACCACAGTGTGCTCCTTGGCTGGGCCCAGGACAGTGGCAAACTGCAAAGCAGGAAGGAGGGACCAAACAATGACAATTACAGAACTGATGACAAATCCAACCGTAAGCAGCTCTGCTGATGCTCTCCAGGCTAAGCTAGGCATGAGACTGTGGAGGGGAGGGGGCCAGTGCCAGGTGCAGGGTCATATCCATTCTAGGCTGCTGCAGCCACACTTGGCTTTTCCTCATCGCTTCAGTTCTCCTTGATTCTTTTCTTTTCTCTTTTTGTGCACATGAGAAATAAAAACAATTTTTTTTTCTATGTCATTTTTGTGGCTTCTGGCTTGTTTCTCTCTCCCTCTCCTTCTCTCTCTCTCTCTCTCTCTCCCCCTCAGCGCTTTTCTCTCCAATGGATTCCCCCTGAGGTCTCCAGGATGTTACATTTCTTGCACCTAGCATCCTTCGGGCACCATGTAAACAACACTATGATTGCTAACAACCACCACGCCGTGTGATGGTAGGCACCGCACATGCTTGCAACACCCTACAGTGCAATCCAGCTTCTGAGTCCCCACCAGCCACCACCCCGCTCCTATTTGTTGCTGGCAGGACTCCCTCTTCTATTGATCTCACTCAATTGACTCCCAATGATCCATAACACATCAGGTGTCCCCAGGTATTACAGAAAATCAAAACACTGTTGGGTAGCTGCAACACAAGAGAGACGTGAGGTAACCCAGAATCCCCTTCCCCTCTACGCCTGTTTCCTCATAGCCCTATCTGGGGAAGATTTTAAGCTTCCAGAATCAGCCCTGATGCTCCATCAGAGCGCTGGGGGGGCTGTGTGCAAGGTCCCAGTAAAGGGAGGGTGACTGACAGCTCTCAGGTCTTACCCCCACTTCTCTGCTACCCTGGTTTTAGTTTCACGAGAGGAATTCTGTTAGCCTGATGTTTTATTATAGCTTGCTCTCTCTTAATCTCTATCTGTCTTGGTCAACCGGGGGGCAAAACCAAACGCAAAGTCATTAATAACCCATTCTTCAAGCTATTCATCGTCCGCCTAACAAAGAGCTAGGCATTACATTAAGGTATGCTATAAACATACCAAATACCGAGGTATTCACTCAATTTTTCCTCAGTCAAGCATTAATTCTCCAGGAAGTCAGATGCAGTTTAAGGTCACAGAGGCGGAGTAAAAATGTAGCAAGGAGTCAGGCTAGGCGAAATCAATTTTACTTCTACAATTTTTAGTCATTTAAAAATATTTTCACAACAACTCATGAAAGCCAGTGGGCCACATTTTCTGCTGGTGTATGTGTGTCTTAAGGAAAGCCTGTGCAGAAGTGCTGTCATGAAATCAAATGCTTTCACAAAGCTTTTGTTTGTCAGAGAGTTAAAACATTTCCTTTTGTTTCAGTTTACATTTTCCCCTTGCAGTATTAATAGAATAGGCTGAAAATCCTCCAACAGGGCATTTTCCATAAGTGAAAGTCAATTTGTTGAAATCCAAATAGTCTGTAAAAGCAATTCAATTTTCACAACACTGCAGTAAAAGTGCCTGGCAACTATTTTGCAGTTGGAGACCCCGGGTTTCCAGGGTCCACCGCCTGCGAGACAGGCAGGCCCAGGATGTGACGCAGGGATAGGCTTGTGCTCAAAATTGGAGCAAAATCGGATTTCAAAAGTCTGGAATATTTTATGCATCAGAATTATCTTTCTCTACCAAAGTTTAGGCAATAAGAATCAAACAGTGGATTGATACATGAGATCCTGGATGTTAAACTGACCAGAATAAAAGGAAATTACTAAGGTACATTCGCTGTCAGAGATGAAAGACAGGCTAAGAATCAACAGACAGATGCGCCTGAAGAAAGCAGGATGGATTTTCAAAATTCATCCTGGTAAAATAGCCTTAGAAGAAAGATTTGGTAGCTAGCATTATCATCTCATTTGTATCCCACTTAGTCCAGCTCAGAGAACTGCACCCAACATTCCTGCATAAGTCTCCATAACTGGTAGTTGAACTATAGCAAAACTTTTGCAATTTCCAAGAACTTATATATCTTGCAAAAAGAATTACTTGCATGAAAGAGCTATTTCTACCATTCCAACTGTATTATGTTCCTTTAAGAATCCTGCATAATCAATGGAAGTTCTCAGTGTGAAAATGTTGTGTGATAAAACTAAAAAGAGCATCACAGTCTGTCTCCTAATGAGGAAAATGATATTGTAAGAGATTATGCAACACTAAGTAAAGAAATCCTCTTTATAATTACTCTGACAAGAAAAATAAAGCAAGCTTTGAACATTCTGAGATGATGACAACCTTCTTTAAAAATAAAGATGTTCTTTAATGAGGGGTAGACAAGGAAAGATAGTACACATCTGAAGGTATTAATTGAGGTAGTGGATGAATTTACTGGACACACAATCAGTACTGAAAAACTGTAAGGACCTGGGGAATAGCTAAAATGGAAGAACAGAACACACAGCACCTATGCTTTAAAGGAAAAAAGAAATATTCTGAAAACTATCATCTAGTAAATCTATACAATGATGTTTGTAACCAAAGAAAAATACTTTAAAATATTAAGGGAAGGATCAACTCACTAAACAAGTAGCAGTTAATGAAGAAACACATGGTAAACAATCTGTACATAAATTCTTGTCTGCTTTAGACAAAAAAAAGCTGGGAATATCCTCAGGACAGATAAGTTACGTGATTCAGGAGCTGTCTGCAGTGAAGCACAGGAAGTTTGTTAGAGCCTGTATTGCCAGCCCCTCATGCTTGAAAATCACGAACCAAGTACACACAAAAATCACAAGATTGACTAGAAAACATGTAATTTACATATAACAGCAGATACCATTTTGTATATATGTATATTTATATACATGTATATAAAACAAAAACAAAAGAACTTTTATTTGACTTTAATTCTAACGTTCTCAAGGCATCTATAGCTACATTATTAATTGTGCCTCTTCCACTATGAGAGTCAGAAATTCACCTCTTTTAATGAAAAGTGAGCATCTCACTGCACTGCAGGCACCCTGTAGTCTAGTGCTTTAGGAAGTAGCTCAAATGCCACAAGACCTGGAAATGGCCCTGCAACTCCTGGCAAGGCTAACAGAGCTGGTCTGATACCAAAGCTTGTCAAAGACTTGGGTGTTTTTCCTGCCTTCTGCTGTGTGACATTTTGGTGGAAGCTGCCCATCCAAAGCACGTTTGATCATTTCAGGTTCAAAATTCTACCTGCAAATTCATTCCACAGCAGCTGCTTGGAGAGGACCTTTTTCCACTGTTCCTTATCCCCCTAGCAGGAGAGCCCCTGCTGTCAACCCCTGCTGCTTCTTGCAACTCCTGCCACCTCTTCCACCCTTTCCTTCAAGATCCATTTCAGTGCCTTGCCAGTTCTCCTGCCCCAGGCACGTTGTTGCTCGGCATTGCCCTTCATGTGGAAAACGCGGATCCCTGTCATCCCCCTTCCTCGTTCTCTGCCAACCCTCTCAGGTATAAACGCTCCCATGTTCCTTGTCGTACACACTGGGGAGACCATTCTGCACCCCACGCTCCCTGCTCAGGCGCTATTGGCTTCTCCACACGCCCCTTTCCCCCACACGTTCAGAGCACCTTCTCTATCCTTACTGTTTTCTGCTGCTCTCCACAGTCCCCTTTACTACTCTGACAGGAACGCCAGGTTTCAGGCTAGAGGCAACATCCATCTTCACTGCCGGCAGTCTAACTTTCTGCTGCCAGAGTTTGCAAGTAAATGCTGACCAGCTGAAACTGAAACTGCCTGTGACTTCCGTCCCCAGGAGAAAAAAAAAATAAGGGACTTTCTTGACGCAATGCAACGCATGGATGTGGTTTCACCAAGAACTACGTGCTAGCCTTTGTGGAAGGATAAGCTTTCTGTTATGAAACATAACAAAAATGGCTTCACTTCTAAATGGTCTCCTTTCAAAACATATTATTTGCATCAGAATTGTGCTGGCTTTGCCCCTGTGCCTGTTCAAAAGGAGACGAATCATTCTCTTTTAAAGACACACGTTGACAATGAAATATTACAAACATAATGACTTTCAGCCTGAGACCAATTTCAAACACACCCTGTTGAACATTTATGAAAGGAAGACAAACAGAAAACCCAAAGGGTGTAAGACTGAACAGTGTGAAATTTCACACAGATATAGTACCTCTGTGTACAGAGAAGAAAGCAGCATTTTTCCTCCATGCCAGCCTCCATCAGAATGCAATTTTAACTACAGATCTGCATTTGGCACCTCCTTAATATGCCAGCAATGGTTCGTTGTAGTGCCTAGCTAATAAGGCAGCTTCCACATACGCACTTTTCAGACTCATCTATGAAAGTCAAATCATCATTAACAAGCAAATCAATCCAAAACTCCTTATTTTCATGCCCCTTTCTCTAACATCGAGACCAGTAGCAGTTTTTAACTTATGTTTTTAAAATATTTAGTTTATTTTTAGGGAAACTGCTCTTAACGTAACTGGGAAGAGTAAGCTTATGGACCTAGATGCACTATACTGGCAGCTATCCTTCTACTGATTGTTTTTTGTTCTTACTGTTTGCTAATTGAAAAAGATTGAAAATCACTTCTCTAGATACACTTCAAATCTCAGAGCATGACAAAAAATCCAGGAATCCAAATTTCTACCAAGCAGTGTCTAGCTAACAAACAGTTAGCTGTCTAACCCATTGGGAAAGTTTATATATCCTATCCCTCTGTTAAAGCTGAGTAGAAATAGGATAATAGCTTGCTAACGCTATCAGCTGAGACAACCTTTTATCTCAAGCAGACACGGTCCACACTCAGAAAGTCCCAGACAGACTCTGCACAGAATCATTCTTCTTAAATGTCATGGATTGCCTGTTTTAAATTGAAAAGTCCTAGAGAAAAAAATAGCAGCAAAAGAATTGAGCCAAGGCTGCAAAGCTGGGTTCCCAAAAGTTAGCAAGCGCCAGAGCACAGGAAGATCGGACAGAACTCTGGAGGCAACATGCTAGGGGAACAGGAGAGAAATTTGTCATACTTTTTGCTCTCTAACTTTATGTACAGTCTATTAGTAACACAGGGTAAGATTATCACAAGAGGTTTGCATCACCAGAATGACAGAAACCCCTTTTACACTCCCACGCCCTGTGCATTGGTCTCCCCTACCACCAACCTCTGTCCAGCCATCCATTTATATCACGCAAGTGTAATACGCTAGTAGGTTAAATTTGTTAATAAACCAGGATGTGAGCATGTTATACCTACTTAGTATTCAGTTTGCTCTTTTATAAATGATTTGGTACAGAATCAGGCCCTCCTCTCCCTCTCTAGCTGACTCTGATCTGATTCTAATTCAATTTCTCTGCCTATTGTTTATTTCACCGCTCCCCTGTGAAGTGTCAAATGCTGATGTTCCGTCAGCCCAGAACTGTCGTTTATATTTGTCATTCAGTCCTTGTTAAAAAATAAAACAGGACTGCGCCTGCCTTGGCGCGCTCTGCCTGGGAATTCCCTGTGGTAAAATTAGTCCATTTAGATGGAAAGTTTTGTGTCACTCCCCTGTCTAAATTGGCAGATCTGGCTCTTTTGCAAAAACCAATAAACTGTGAACCTTGATGCATCTGTCAATCAAACTCATCTTTCGTGAGCAAAGCCAGATGACAACAAAAGCTGGGCAGGTTCCTCCGATTGGTTCTTCTCATTTAGGCATATCAGGAGGCACCTGTCACTCCTCTGGCTCAGCATCGTGCTCAGAGGGACTCCATTCACGGAGAGATGAAGCCTTATTGGGGGCTGGGTTGGGGCTGGGATGGGAAAGGAGGAAGGGGGAGTTTACCCTCCTCACTTTCGATACAGTCTGCAGCTCCGGCTCTTTCCTCACGGCTCTGGTGAGAGGCAAGGACCTGGCATCACCTCTTGTTCTGGACATGGGGGTTTTTCACAGGTTAAGTGAAAGCTTTGATTTCTTAAACCATGCAGGGTTTCTGGTGGCTAAAAGGCTGTAGCAGGAGCAGTAAATGTGACATGCTCTATCCCTGGGGCTCTGGGGACTGAGCCGCGATACCACAGAGGAGAGAGAGGACATATTCCAAACCCCTGCGTGCACCCTGCCTATCTGGTTGCCCCCTAAGGAGACCTCTCCTCTCTCTCTCTACCTCTCTGCTAGGGAAGGAGGGCATTGCAAACTGATTGAACGAGGCCTTGCATGTCAAGGAAAGCATTTTTTGTAAAGGCATAAAAGAGGAAGAAAAATGGCAGCAAAGAGCAATAGCTCACACCATGGTGCTTGAGAGGAACCGGGGCACTGAGGAGCTGACGAGACCTGTGGGAATGATCCCCAAGGAGATCAGACTTCAGGGGACACCTCTACTTGCCCAGTTTTCACTGGAAAATTCTGAACTCTGGTGTGTGCCCACAAAAGGGGTGTCAATTTTTTATTCACAATTTCTTTTGCATTCAAAAAGAGAATTTAACCTAATTTTTCAAAGAGTAATCATTTGCATATTTGCATTAGGTTGCCACTGAACCATTCAAGAAACTTGTTCTTCCACAGAGCTGCTGCGTGATGATGGATTTATGTTGCCTCTTAAGCACCCCATCACAAACCTCATCTCAGGCACCTGTATCTTCTCTTTCTACTTTGTTTTTCTCAGAACAGCTCTGCCATCATATGTCACTTACATTGTTTGCAGGTATCAATGTAATTGTCTTGGCAGTGCAGTAGCCAGCCAGTTCTCTCAAAACCAAATTATGGTACATTACTAATTCTCACAGCTGCCTCACAAATCCCATGAAAGTTTTGTGCTTTTGCTGCAGTTACAGGATATATAAGATGAAAATCTCAGCCTTCCTAAACCAGTTGTGAGTCCATGTGGTTCCACTGTCCTGCTTCAATTACAGGGTCAAAAAGACAAGACAAAGAGCTTGAAAACAAACAGCAAAAAAGCTCTTTATGACATTTAAGCTCATGTCATTATTCTTGCAGGTGGAGGAAAGCAATTCTTTCTCACTGAGTGTTTGAGGCTTGCCAAACTGGGCATACAAAGTACTGATTTTCATGTGAGAGATGAATCTGGTAAAACATTGACCAGATGATGCTAGTTAGCATTCATATACACGTTTGCTGTGCTACGCGTATAAGGTCAAAATACAATCTGTACATCATTGTTTGGGGTCTTGAAAAGACTGCTAAAAGAATGCTTATAGCAGGCAGCTTAAGGGGTACTGAATGAGTACACAGAGTAACATAGCCACAGGCTACAGTCACGGAAAGAAACATTATAGTCCCTATGTATTGTGATTACGAACCATATTACAATATCACGTAGAGATACTGAGACAACGACTCTGTGTATTACATACTGTACAAAGTAAGACATCATTCCTGTCCTGACCACCTTACTCATCGTTAGACAAAATAGAGAGGAAGCGAGTCATTCAGTGCTGCTCATTGACAGAAAAGGAATGACACGCAAATCTCACCAGCCACGTCAGCACACTGGATCCTCCTGCCCTTTGTGCAGGTATGAATACAAGCGAAGGGGGCCACCACCAATAAGGCCCAGCAGAAGGATGCTGGGAAACAATCACATTCTGGGAAGATACAAGAGGTGGCTGCTCAGACCACCCCACTGACATACTTTGAAAGGTTTGCCAGATTCTTGAGAGAGTAAATGCAAGAAAGTATGATGAATCTTCAACACAAGTCTTCTACCTGCTGCATCATTTTCTGGCAGAGGAATACATACACATAACGTAAACAAAGTCTAAGCAAATCAGCTGGGAAAATGCTGTGACAGAAAAGAAACGAGGATGTTACACAGTGGAAAGAAAGTGCTAACAGATAGTTCAGAGTGACTGTCCAAACAATGGCCATAAAACTATTAATACAGGAAGATGCTTGGCCAAGGTTCCCAAAGCAGCTCTCTAAATGTCACTCCTGTTCAGGGATCTTACCAAACACCACAACTTTCCCAAATCACCAACAGCCCAGCACGTTCCTAGTTCATCACCCATCTGCACTTGTTGCGGATGCACTCAGGAGCGGAGTGAGATTTCCTTCCATGATTTATTCCCATCCCAGCGCTCTACTTTGAGGATGCACTGGCCAGTAATCGTAAGATACTGGCCAATATTCCGAACTGTATAATCTTTTGTTATCTGGTTTCACCCTTGTCAGAATATTCCAAAGGCTCAGTTTCTACAGTTGTGACCAGCTCCTCAAAAGGATCCAAATGTGAGCTAGGCATGTAAATATGTACAGATCAGTAATTTTACTAGGAGACTTTGAGGAGTGTTCAGGACACTCATCTATATATTATACACTGACCCTTTTTGAAAATTTTTGTAACAACAATTGCTAAAGATCCCTGAAAATCTATCCATCATTTTTTTCTATGTCTAATCAGATCTGGGCTTTAATCAATGAATTTATTTTTAATTTAGCCTTCTTTGAAAATTCTTTTCTCTAAGTTCATTAGGAAAATCTTCCCCTGTTCTTCTACCAGCTAGGATACATATTCATCATCCAACTTCTTTTATGTTTTACTATAAATCAGAAGGGACTTAAATTATACTCTCTACTCCAACTATTTCATTGTGCTCCCCCTTCTGTCTATATCAGGTGATCACTCTCGATAGATTAAGGTTATTACTGTCTGTAGCAGGAATTCTCTTACTGCTTTGTGTTTGCACAGCAGGTAACACAGTGGACTCCTGGCCCACACCAGAGCTCTCAAAGAGCTACCACAAAATAAACTGTAAATAGCAAAATATTTTTTTTTGGGAAAGACTACAAAGTACCAATCCTGGGAAACATCCTGGTGATGTTGAATATTTCTTCTCCTTGAAGGCAACTTCTCTGCCATTACTGACTCCCCAGGAAATCCTGCTCCGAGTCAAGGTGCCACATGAGAAGTTCCCAGCAAAAGGAGAGGAGAGAGAGTGGAAACAAAACTAAAGGGAACTCAGAACAGTCTTTGATTCTGGAAAACTGGCACAGTCTTTACTGATATCTCCAATGTTGTTCTATGTGTCTTTCTTTTTTTATCTTTGCCTATGGATTGCCTATTTTGACCCATTACTGTTTGTTTATTCATGTGTTTACCTCTTCATATGTATTTTGCTTGGCTGATACAGCAAAAGCAAAAAAAAATCAATAACATTTTGATTTGCTCTGAGACCTGTTTGCCTTCACAAACTGAGGCTGAGCACAGACATCACCTGTTCTCTCAGAAGAGAGGGAGACACAGAACATCTGGGACCCGTGGTGAAGGATGTGGCAGGGGAATGCAGATGTTTATGTGGTTATATCACAGGGCTGGGCTTCATCATTTTTGTGTTCTATTCAAAGGTGACTGGGAAGAAAGGAGGCAAGGCTTTTTGGAGCCCTTCCTTTTGAGTTGTACATCACCAAAGGTAATAGATTTGTGTCATTTACAAGGGCTTTAATACAAGAAAAAGCAGAAGCTTTGATGCATCTCTTCCTTTGCACAGCCGCTCAGAATACAGAGAAGTCAAGCCTGGATTATTTGGTTACATACACACAGAACTGCACGTGTGGTTTTGGTGCAGTACCTATCTGTGTACTATAACAGTGAGCATCAGAGTCTGCATTAAATGGCCAACAAAAAGGCCTCAAAAGGTTGCTGGAATCTTAATACTGAGTTTGGTTTATGCTCCAGAACAGCAGAGGGTTCTCACGCTCTTAATTTGCCAAAAGAGACACTTCTCAGTTTGAAATTCCACATGCTGGTAACAGAGAAGATATATACTGACAAAAATCATACAGCTGCAAACTTCCTTATGCTCCTTCTCATCATACGTAAGCTTTGTGATTGCAGGTCCTCTCACTTTGTCCCATTAACCCAATTTCAAAACGACAAAGGTGTGGTGAAACTGTAAGCTACTGATCATCTGGTTTGCTTAGCAAAGATGGATAAAGTTTTTCCTGACACTGTTTCTCCCTAGGCACCCAAAACTAGCAGTGCTCTGTCTAACATGGCTTGTTCACAAACTGATCAACTTTGGGGAAAAAAAAAAAAGGTGGGATTCTAGTTTCAGTTAGCAGGGCCAAAATAACAACAACTATTGTTTCTGCCATCTAAAAATGTTGTACTGCATCCACACCCCCCCCACACCCCTCCATAAGTGATCATTCTGAGCCATCTCTTATTCAAATGCTGAACAAGTCACCCAAGATACAGCCCAGACTAAACAGGCTAAAGAGAGAAGAAAATGGTCATTAGAAGGAGAATACGGAAACAGTCTGAAAACAAAATCACTAGTCATCACCTTCTTGTGAACATGACCCATACCTCCTCCAAGGAGGATTTCATGTCCCTGGAATAAACATGGTGCAAAAGAGCTCATTCATGTTACTCTCTGAGCTGCCAAATTAGCAGACTACTACTCACAGTGGTTTCTGCTGTGAATTCCAGCATGATTCCAGTGTTTGAAAGTACACGATACTGATAGCAACCAACTTGTTTATGCAACCAGTTACAGTCCTCAATTCGAGCAATGAGATTTTACCTTTCAGTCCAAAGTCATTACCTTTTCTCAGTCCTACAGCCAGATAGATGTTTATTTACATTGAGGTTAAGTCCCTCAGACTCATTGGAGAGCTCCTATCTAGCTCAGTTAATGCTACAACATTGGTATGACAAGTTACTCATGTTGTCCTAAAGACAGAGATTGAGTCTACAAATGTCAGCGAGAATCTGGCAGTTCTGCTCATGACTGAGTATCCACTTGGCTGGGAAGTTAGTCTTCTGAATTTCTTTTACCAGCCATAGGTAGAGTTGGTTAAAGACAAATTGCTATGCAGACTAGTGCCATCTCTAGCAACATATCCAAGTCTCCTGCTTCTCTCCCAAGATCAGGCACTTATGTTGTGTCTTAGAACACCTCTGTTAGGTTATTTAGGAATAACAGACTTCCCATAGCTTCAACTGGAATCACAGGCATACAGAAGGCACTCAGGGATCTCCTATCTTCAAGCAACCACAATAATTCTTCCTTACAAGTCTCACATCACTACAAAAAGCTCTTGCTTCTGATCAGACCCTCTACAACTTTCTGTAAACTTCCATTCCAGATTAATCACTACATAATTAGACAAAGCATTATTATCACTGTTGTTTTCTCCACCAAGTATACAAGAATCTTTATCAAGTTCTTGTGGGCTCCAGGAAGAAATCTTAGCTGAACCATTCACTCAAAGATCCTTCCAAATTCAAGTCCCTCTCATGTTTTCAGGAATTTTCTGTTCTGTTTTCTGATTATGCCATTTTCTTACCTTTGTGCTCCATGTGGTCTGTTGCTGTGCTGCTCAGGGCATTCTTTGACCTCTGCATCCCCTGATGTCAGGAAGACTCTTAATTGGAGTTCATCAAAACAGTTCCTGAACGCTCCCCAGAAGGCGAGCCAGAGGCTTCCTTAGCAGAACCAGACCCTGCAGGTCACAAGAACACAAGAAAAAGATTGATTAGACTTGATTAGATTACAAAGCAACAAATTCAAAGCTGGTTAAAATTTTTCCCCAACAGTTTGCATTTTGACCAACTGAATTTGTAACCACAGGAAGTTACCAAGATTCCAGAAAAGACTGGACAGTTTTATAGCCTAGAAAATAACAAAACAGAGTTACGAACATTCAACAAGCACTCTGGAAAGATATGAACATTCCTGGGATTAAGCCAACCTGCAGATTACTTGAGCTCCCAGCAAACTGCAGATGCTTCCTATGTCTGCCCATTGCACAGATCTTCTGCCTTCCTCTTAAGACTCGGTTGAGACTACTGCTAGAGATGGTAGACCAGACAAAATATGGACCTTGCCCAGTCTTACAAATCCTATATTCCTAAATCCACAGATTTAGCATTAAAAGTGAGGCAACTCAGCCTGCAACTCTGGCCTACATTTCTAATCATAGCCACTGCTGCAGGAACTTCATATTGAATAATTTTTAAGTCATCTGTCTTGCCATCTTAGCTAGCTACCTATTGTATCCTGGCTAGTTCTAAATGCAACCTGCCTGGAGCTTATTTTGGTCCATTTTGTCTCCACTATTTTATGCAGACCAGTTTTGAATCATTGCCTTTTCAACCACAAGAGTTCTTTCATCTCCATTTCACAATACAGAAAGATTTGTATTGTTTCAGGTTTTACTCTCTCTTTTCAGTTTTTAAGACCTTTATTTTTTCTAAAAATGTTTGTGTTTCTGTCCCAAAGGCTCAGTGACATAATTGAAACTAGGCACATTTACTTCATTAATGTGTCCTATGTCATGTTCACCTGACTGGCTCAGGACAGCCTGATCATAACCATTTTTCGCAGAAGCTTGATTTGCCTTCTTTACCCACCACTGTCAATCAGAAGTCTGAAGTCAAAAGAGTTACACTCATGTAAACAGTGTGTAAGTGAAACTGGAATCAGGCATTGACTGTTAAGATAGCTGTTTTCAAGTTCATTGCCACAGCTACCCCAGAGGAGACTCCTAGTGCAATGTGATCATCTCGTCTGGCCTCTGATATGAGATACCCATAGGGCTGCTTTGAATTAATTCCTGCTGCGGGTCCAATAGCTAGGGTTGAGTTAGGAGAATCTGTTTCTGAGGAACATTTGCTACCAAGTATAAAGGTTTGAGTGCTGGAAAATACAGTGAACCCTAGCTAAAATATTTTGACAGGTGATTACCTGCACTGTTGGAAATACGCACATTATTTCTGGTTGAATTTACCTACTATCAACTTATAGCTGCTGGAGCTTGTCAGATCTTCCTATACTATGCTGCAGAGCCTTCGCTACCCAACTGTATGTTCTTCATTTTGATTCATATTTATAAACTGTAATACTACTAATCTTGTTTTTAATGAGAAAAAAAAAACCAAAACCCTTAATAAATAACCTGGATTTAGGCTTCATATTTCTGTGTGGAGGCTCTCTTTATAAAAAGACACTCAACTCCTATACAAGCACCTTCTCATTAGCCATCAATAATGTTTCTGTTCCGTGGGATTGTAACCAACCAGGTGTTCCCTTCAGATACCCCCACTTCAGACTGGTCCTTTCCAAGCACCACATACATCTCCTATGTTTTCTGATTAAGCTCTGGTTGCATGACATCTATGCAGAAAAATCACTGCTCAGTTATTATTGCCACCATTGTCAATCTGTATATGTTAGTTCGTATACATATTTTTGTTTGTTGTCATAAACTACAAGAGCAGGGCCTTGACGCAAACAACTTATGCTTTAGGATCTCACATAAAAAACTGCTACACTCATGTGTTTCCTTCTTAAGCCTACTATGTCAAGTTACAACTGTTATTTTGGATCCACTCATCTCTAATAGGAGTATTTCTAGGGTTGATCCTCTGCACTACAGATGAATCTGAGCTTTATTGCCTGAGTACCTACCATGGAAACCTGTCACAAAAGCCTTGAGAAGGAGCTACTTGCACCATTTCCTTGGTGTGATCATACCAAGAGAAGGAAAATAGAAGTGTTTGAAAATAAATCTTCCCTCTAGCCAGTATGCCTTTGCACGGCTGTCTTTTCCTGTACACTCGCTCTTAGTGCAGTAACTTTAACTGGCTTTCTAATTGGCAGGAAACTTGGGGGTCCTACAGAAAGTCTCTCTCAAATCCTCTGCACTTTGACTGTGCCATCTCGCTACATCTCCTCACCCTACCTACTCCATTTCAGCACTCTAGAAGATCTGATGCTCAGATGTTCTCAGGTAGGATGCAGGCTAGAAGTCTGACCCAACCCAGGGTAAAAGCAACAACGTAAAGACAACCATGAACAAGCAGTCTGTCTCCTAGATGCTCAGCACCATTTTTACCAGATGAGACTTGTATTCGCATTTGCATTATATCTGACTGAACAAAATAAGAGAACATCTACCACCACACCGCTTGTGTTTCACCACCCCCCATTTGGGGCTTGCCACTCAAATTCAATTCTGTCTCCAGGCTGTTTATGATACGGGCACTCATTTTGTCAGGTGGATTGATGAAACATTTGGTCCCAAGACAAAGATGATGACTGAATGCTGGTAAACTGAGCCACAGTGCTCCGAGAAACAAAGGCAGATCCTGCTAAACTGCAGCTAAAGGCTCCAGATGGAAATTTCAGATATGCTGAGCTCTGACTTATTGCTGCTCCCAGGGAGATCAGCAGGAAAACTACCGATAACTCTTCCACTGATCTCAGCATCGCTTATTTTGGAACATCCCACTCGCAGTGTAGGGAAGGCTAGGGAGGAGACAGAAGCAAAGATGATACTAATGGAGCCTGTCCTCTGCACGTGCATGCAACCAACATTTCACAGACATACCTCCCTCTGATCAAGTCTTTAGTATACCTCTTTAGGTCACTCAAAGGTTCATAGAAAAGACATAATTTTTAAAGTCTATTTGATCTTTATTCAAATTCTTTTAAAGGCACCCCTTTCTGACCCATACTGAGGGGAAACAGAACCAAATCCCTGATGTTGTTTTGTAAAATGTGATTCCTTCTTGGATGCCTCTGAGTAGTAGACACAATGGCAGACACCAACATGTTGTGAGGTGCTGGACACCACTCAGTACCTACTGAAACAGTAGTTGGGCACGTATCAGCATTTTGAGGGTTAAACAGATTTGTCCCTAGCTTCCCACTCACTTTGGTATGAGGAAGAAGTAGAGATGTGGGCATTACATATGGCAGTTTCTGGCTGAGCCCCAGAGACACCACACAACAACTACTAGCTTTTACTGTTGGGATTTTT
>VXBL01003742.1:46465-121833 GCA_013400195.1 Aramus guarauna | reverse complement strand
TTTTTTTTTTTTTTAAATCCCCAAGCCACGGTGCAAATTGTGGAAAAGCAGCACCCTGACTCCCGTCACGAGACAAGCGGCACTCCCTTCCTCCCCCCTTCTTCTCCCCATCCCTCTTCTGCACTATCCATCGCACTGAGTTGGACTGGAAGGAGCCAAAGAGGAACAGAATTTTTCCTCTCTCTTTCATTTTATTTTTTTAAACAATCTCCTCCTCCACCTCCCCTTTCTTCTACTCCTCCTCTTCTTCATCCTCCCACCCACCCCCACCCTGTCCATCTCCCCTCATCCCACTCACACACCACTCTCCCCCTTTACCGGTATCCAACACTGTCAACCCAAACACATGATAAATTGCCCTGTCAACAGAATTCATTCAGGGACCAATTAATTCCACAGAAATGAACCAGGAGCCATCAGTTGCTGAAAAACTCCAAGTGCAGGGAGCGAGGAAGCTAGCTTTGTGAGTGAGAGAGAGAGAGAGAGAGAGGCTTGGGAAGTTAGTCTGACAGAAATTGGTCATTTAATGCTTAAGTGCACCGTAGACAGCCCTGTCATAGCAGCCGGCATGGCAAAAACTCCCCCAGTGCTTTATTTATTAATTATGTGGAGCAGCACGGGGGTCACTTCACTGTCTCGATACAGACTCATCAACTTTACTTCTTGTCACTGGAAGAGATCCCCCAGCATGTGGGATAGAGGGCCAGGCCTTATCCTGCCTCTGTCTCCTGCCATCCTGACACAATACAGGCTAGAAGCAAGTTTGCAAGGAGCACCACCTGTGCCCTCGGTGAGAGTGGGCAGCGGCGGGCAGGGACACAGGAACAGTCAGAAGTGGGAGGCAAACCATTATCCTGCTGCTGCCCAGCTCTGGAGCAGAGGTGGTGAGAGCCTGGAGAATTCATTTGCAAAGCTTCCTCATTATCCTCCTTCAACTTCTCCTTAGCCATGATGCCTGCAAAAATCTGACAGCAGTTAGGCTGCTGATGTATTATGAGTACTGCCTATCCTGCTGATCAATAGCGTCTCATTGCTCCTCGCTGTATTCCCTCAGCTCTCCGTACTAGCCGTTGCTTCTTGACTCATGCTTGTAAGCTCTCTGAGGGCAGGACCATCTTTCTCTAGCATGCGAGTACAGCGCCAGGCAATGCCAGAGAAGTGCTCCTTGAATCCTTGAATGGTAGCAACAGAAAATAAATAAATAAATAAATAATATCATCCTTTTACAGAATCACAGAAAATAAGGCTAGAGTTGACCTTAGGAGATCATCAAGACCATGCATCTGTCAAGACAGGATCAACCATCATTAAAATATTTCTAGACCTTTTTGTGTAGCCTGTTTTTAAGAACAACAATGAAGGTAACACAACCTCCCTAAGCAATCCACCCCAGTGCTCCGTTACCCCATTCCCCCCTCCACGCTGTTATGGCTTTAAGATTTAAAAATACTCACTTCCCTTACAGAAAACATCAAGCCAGGCCCTGAGATGTATCTCCACCTTTAAACAAGAGACAGAAATATATGTCTCCCATATGGCAGAGATTTACAAATGATGCCTGCAATGCCTTTCACGTTCTCTTGCCTGGTTAAAAAACAATGGGATGCATTCTGGTTTAATCCAATATAACATGTATTTTCCAACTGGGTCAGTAGAACCAAAACTTCATCCTCCATATAAAAGCTGAAGAATGCAAAGAAGTCCTGGGAGTGGTGATATTGCGCTGGTGTTGCAGAGTTTAGCAACTCCCACTAGCAACTCTGCTGAAGAAGAAACATTTCTTCCACTACACATGATTACTGGTCTCCAGTGAAGAACTGCAGTATCTGGCACCTGGAGACACAGAGTCGTACTTCAAAGTTTTGGATTCATGGTCTGGATTTTCCCAGTCTTTGGCAGTGTTCAAATATGGGGTTTAAGTGCATTTCTTCTGCAGATGTCTCTCTAAACACATGCCTGCCCCTCCATGCTTATCAGCACAATAGGAACACGCAAACTACAGCAGAAGTCTGAGTTGGTGAATCACAGGAGTTCTATCTTGGCAAAAAGCTGTTGCCTTTGCATCTCCCAACCACACCGTGGTCTGCTTTAAAGAGGCAAGAAATCCTTGCCCTGCCTATCATGGTACACAGAGGGGAGAACAGACCTAGCAGTTCAGACAGACCCTCCAGCACATCAGATGGCACATTAGATTTAGTTTAACACCACAAACTACAAAATGTATGCTCCTAATTTAGAGCTACCAGTCAGATCCTTCCAAAGCATGGAGGACAGCTTGGAGGAATATCCTAGACTGCTCCCTTGCACCCATCCCTATCCCAGAGGCAACCTTCCAAGATCACAGCTCCACAACCACCTTATAGCACCATGGGCCAGCTAAACTGGAATAACTGTGCCAGTTTGCTTAAAAGAGAGATGTTTTACACAAGCCAGGGGGAGATACCTATTCTGTCCTCAAGACCCAACAACATGTCTAAAGAGCATACCTTGAACAATGAAAGCCATGAAGCGAACATCTGATCTAATAACAACCTGTATTTATGTATTAATCTATATCTCTATGGCTCCGCTCTCTCAGTACTTACCCAGTTATGGATAAATACTAGTGTGTTACAGAAGATATAGCCTGATCAGGAAACTCAGTCAACAAAGGACTACTTAAGTCACATGGGATCCTTACAAATCCCTTCCAAGATCAATGGCAGTAATGTTTATCAATCAGGCTTTAAGTGTGCTTTTTAGCATTCATTTCTTGATAGCAACCCATATTTCATGCAGAAATTTACATTAAAAATGTTTTCTGTTCCTTAGTTTCACATGAGAAGAGGAAGAGAATCTTTTATTTCAGCCAATGAGTAATGTACACGGGCAAAGATGGTTTCAGCTGATCTGCAGGTTGTACAGTCTGCAGTAATCTTTATCACTGATTCTTTGGTAACTGCCTGCAGTGCGAGTATTAGCATGCGTGCAAAAATAGTAACCACTCCCTTCACTTTTTGTAATCATTACAATACAGCAGGAAAAGCAGTCGTTTTCCCATGGAAAAAACCCAGACGCGATAACCCCTGAGATCCCTGCTTAGCCCTGTTCATTTCATTCCTGTGCTTCATCTGAAAAGCGATGGGCAAAACAGTGAGTTTTAAAAGTGTAGGTATACAACTGTCATTTGTTGGCCTTTAAAAACCCCATATTTCAGATATTCAGAATGGGGATCACATTACAAGCTAATGCTCTCAAGTTACAGCTAATATTCAGAATGGCACGTGCTATTAACATATTTTCACTAGATTGTAACTTCTTTGTAACAGGAACCACAGATGCCTAGAAACCACAAGTAATGCTGAGGCCACTCAGATATTGTAGTGAAACTATAAATAACCAAAACGATAGATAAATATTTTAAAATATTCCTACTTGGTGCCAGAAATAAACTACACCTTCACAGAGCAGGCATGACAGCAGAAATCAGATATGAAATAGTTTTGATAGTGGAGGACCTAACAATAATCAGGTCAGGAAATTTACTTTTGTCTCAGGACAGGCTTCCTTAGGGAGATGCTGATCACCTTTATTGTCTAAAATGATATGCAGTAAAGAATAAAGATAAAACTTACTCTGTGGAATGAAAGGATATTTGGGGCTTCTGCTTGCTTACCCCAAGAGACATCCCTATTGCAGGAGCACCCCTGTATTCTGCTGTTCCCAGTTTGTTCAATACTTTGTCCTGAAGGAGCTCACTCTGCGGGCCAGAGAACCGTTAGCAGGTCCCTGCACTGCAGCTCTGCTGTGGACATCCTTCCATATAATCACCTCCTCTCTGAAGCACGCATTTTTCTCAAAGCATCATCTCTTGGCAGTACGTGGCAACTTACCTGCCTAAGCTAGAATGCAACAGGTCATCAGTTCCCGGCATGAAATTGTCAAACCACTTCACTGTCTATTGGGGAGTTATTCTGTGATGCTGCTGAAAACGATTTATGAGGAGGGATTTGGAGGGGTTTCCAGACCACCATCATCTGCAGTTGTGTACATCAAGGACACAGGACTTGCAAGCAGGAAAAAATGTCACGTGGTTCTAGGAGATCAATGTGGACTATCACAAGCACTACTGTTGCTGGTACCTTTTTTTGCAAGAACAGCCTGACTCTGTAAATCTGTAAGCTGATGAACCTTCTAGTAATAGGGGCTGCAAGTGTTCGACAGCTCAGAAGACAGCCTTAAAGTCTCAGAAGCAAAAACTGTTGGGGATGATCGAGGGTTTCCTTCTCCTTTTTTAATCCTTTCACCTTCTCAGCCGCATGGCTAGTCCAGTACCATTCTAAAAATGTAATTCATGTAATAATTTGTCTCTTTGTGTTAGCATTTAAAAGAAAACACACAACTGAAATATTACAAAGACCTCACAGTTGATAATGCTGGACTGAGTAACCCCAGCCTTGGATATGCAGAGGGCTTAATATACAGAAAGTGGTATGAAGACTGCACGTAGTCTCTCCTTGTAAGACAGCTGCATCTGCCCATGAAGGTATCAAACCACCTCTTCTAACATGGGGATTGCCGGACTCGCTCCCTAGAAGAGGAAGACACCGGTAGCTTAAAGGCTAGCAGAAAGCTGTGACCCTGCCTCACTTAGCTTTCTCAGGCCATTTTTTTTTTTCTTGTAAGCTGCTGCATGGCACTGTCTTCTGTGCGCTGCTGCTCTCAGAGCATGGAGGTCAGCGCTGGTGCCCCATCACTTCAACAGAGTGGTTGCAACATCATGGCACAACAGAATCCATGCTGCTCTCACCCTCCTGGAAATCTCCAGTTCGTGCTATATTATTTGATTCTTTTAGGCTGAACCATCCAGATGGGTTTGCTAGGAGATGGTCTTAAATGCACCTATTTCCACATGCCCAAAACACTGGGGAAGGCAGTATCAATCCATCAGCGCAGGACTGCAAGGATGGGCCCAATTAGATGCAAAGTACCTAGTGAAGCCAGTAAGGACTGAAGGCCCACACATTTGAGATCTATATGCAAGAACCCGGTATAACGAGAAGAGAGAACTCCTGCCATAAAGGTTGCAGGAGACACTGCCATTGTGTGAGCAGAGGAACCTTGGTTTGGCCCTGGAGCTTACAATGAGTGCTTGTTTTCCAGCAGGTAAAGCCAACCTGCCTTCACTTTCTGCATGATGAGAGTTTTCAAAGAGCACCTGAATAATTCAGGGAGGCTTTGATCTGAGTGCAGAGGACACAGGCATAAACTGTTTCCAGAGCCAGCTGGGAAGCAGTATTCCTGGCACTTCTCACCTCCTGCCAGTTCTCCTTGACATCTGATCCTAGGCCAGCAGCTCTCCCAGCTCTCATTGCATTGGCAGCTCAGTGATGTGTTTGGTGTCAGTGGAGACCCTACAGTCTCTCTCTCAGTGTTTGATACTCTTTTACCACTTGAGAAGCATGATGGGGCATGAAAGCACCTGCTGCTCCACAGGTTTCCTTTCAAGGATGGATGAGATTGCCTTTTGGGAAGAAAAGTTCAGTACCTCCCCATTACTGCTTGGCTGAAATTACCTCAGATCCAGAGGCAAAGGTCTCTGCAAGGGACACCCGGGGTCTATTTTGGGGTTGAGACAGAGTCAAAGTTGGGGTAGACCTGTTTTGTATGCAACCATGAAAGAAGATGACAAGACCTTTTACTAAGCCTCTGTGGTCTCCCTGTTGTACCCTTCTTTTTTCAGGTAATTCTATATCTTGAGTCAGGCTTTATTCAGCCTGTCAGGATTCACCCTGACCTGAACAGGATCATCTGCAATTTACATCAGCACAATCAGGAAAAGAATCTGGTCCTTTAAAGCCACAAGGTATATGACTTTCATAGAGCATTTACAGTTTCTGGTGTAACAGTGACTTGATGCTACAGCAGTGACTTGATTCTGTCCAAGTACATGGAGAACATATGTTGAAAATTAATTTATTCATGTTGACCTTTACAGACCAATTCTGGATTTACACTGTCATGAGGAAAGTGAGACCAAGTGTGAGCAGATGCATTCAGCAAGACAAAGCTTTTTTTTTTTTTTTTAACGTCACTTTCTTATCACCACTCTTTAAAGTACGCTTTTCTCTCTCTCTGACTAAAATATAAACTACTCTACAAGCCATGAAAGTTTTTCTGATGTCAGTATATCTCCCTATATTGATTTGTACACCTGGATCTTCATTGTGCTAAGGAGCCAGTCTGCAGTTCTACCTTTTGCTAGACTGTGTGCGTGTTCTGACCCAAAGGGGTGGGGATGAACAGAATAAAAACAGAAGCTGATAAAACTAGAGGGTCCCAATGCAGTTCTTCTGTCACATAAAAGCATGGGTCTGTCATGCAAACAAGACACAATACAATTTTTCCCACTCGCAGTAACTGCCTTTCTAGCAGCTTTCTAAGGATGTGTTTGAATGAATCCCACCACCACCGTTTCCCAGCTCTGCCCAGGCACTGCTCACTTTGGCCTCAGACTAAGGCAGGACTTCCCAGGAACTCAGAACCATGCCCATTTTACAGCTGGGGAGCTGAGGCATAGGAATTAATTACTGTGTGCATGGTCACACAGCAACTCATAGCTCAGCAGAGAATCGAAGTAACGTCATTTAGATGCCACTTAATGTCACTTAGTATTTGATCCGCTAGACTGTTCTTCCCGCAGCTGATCACTCTTTTGTATGTAAATCAGCCACTAGAGCTAGAGGAAAGGCACTGTAAACTTAGATATTGAGAGAGGGAAAGAACCTGCTGGAAAAAAAGAAAAATCTAACAAAGAACAACATATCTGGCAGGGCTTGCAAAGGGAAAAAATATGCTGTGATTATCAGTCAAATGTGCAGAGGTATGGAAATCTCCCCTTGTAATGCCGATGGCTCTGCTCCCCAGAACTTCCTATCACCTTTCAGCCAGTGACATGTGTCTGCAAGTCCAGAAACGGGCCCTTTGTCCCAAGATGAACTGAAAGTCCTGCAGGACCAGGACTATATTTTTGTTGTGTGTTGTGTATTGCTTGTGCAGCCAGGCTCTGGTGCTTGCTTTTTCAGGAATACCAGAAGTAATAACTCAGAGCAGGGGTGGACTGCTTGGGTACATCCAGTCCTGCAATTCCCAAGCCTCTTTTCTGCTCCATGATTTACCCAGCACACAGTGACAAGCTTCATAGCACAAGGACAAGAATTAGACTATGTGCCCCTAGGAGAAGAGAGAAAGGTTATGAGTAGGAGTTAAGGGATGGAATTAAAGAAGAGAAACATAGTCCTGGAGTGCAAAGATGCAGGCAAGCAATGTTATCTGAATGTGTTGTCCCAATCAAGCCCATAAGTCTATTCAAAGGAGTACCATTACATACACAGTGTTTGCAAACTCAGGCCATGATTAAACAGCAATGACATGTAGCAGACTATGAAGGAAAGCAGCGGGTGCTAAAATGCTTAGCTGTTTTTCTTTTGAGAAATCAAGTGTGCTTCAAAGATAACAGGCCATGAAGATTAAGCTGCTACTGCACCAAAGGAGAAAAGCAGATGGAGCCACCAGCGCTGCCACAGACGAGTACACAGAGATGTTTAAAAGCTGGAGATTTTATCAGCCCCTGCTCAAGGAGGACTGTAGGTTTCAGCTGTGGAAGGTGAAGAGAGGCAAAGAGGAAAAGAAGGGGAGGAACGTGAGGTAGAAGGATTTCATTAATTAAAAGAGATTAATTAGCACCATAAAAGCAGGCACCATGGATTACAGCAACTGTCAGCAAAGAGCAGTGACAGCTGCAGCAGAGCTGGTCGGCTACTCCTGTCCCTAGCCACTGGCCATCTCACCACCTCAAGCCACTCGGGCAGCAAAGCAGGCCAGCTTGGAAATCATGGAGGGCTCCCAAAATGAGGGGTAAGTTGGAAGATGGATCTCATCTGGACAGTGGAATGAGCTGGTGCTAGGTTTTTATACTTTCCATGTCACCTTGAGCAAATCACTGATCTTGCTATGCTCCAGTTCCTGAAATAGGGAGATATTTCTTCTGAACTGCCAATTTAAATTGTAAGACCTTTGGGGCAGAGAGTAGAGCATACCTTCTATTATATTTATAAGGGATCAGTAAGCATTAAAGAAGTGCTGCGGTAAAGAGCTGGTCAGCTGGTAACCAGAGTCCAGATGCATATAAAGTTAGAAAAAATGCTCATTTACTCCCTCAACCCAACATGTACCTTTCATATCAGTAAAGTACTTCATAATTTCACTATGTCAGAGACATTTTTAAACTCAAAGTCTGGAAGCAAGTATTTTCAGTTTATTTTCTGATAAATGTTTGTACTTCTATTGAAAACATTTTCACCTCAACATTTTCTTCTATTTGTAAAAGATCCAAATACAGAAAGGCTATAAAAATCACACTATCTTGATTTTGCCAAGGTGAAATATTTATCTTGCTCTTAAATTATTTCATTCTCTTTGGTCAAACTTCCCAAAAACTATTCTTTTTGATGTACTAACTACACTTTTTGATGTATTGAAATTCCTAAGAAACTCTGTATTTACAACCATCATTATAACCACCTCCAGCACCTTCCACTGCAGCACCACCAGTACATATACCGTTCACATGTGAAGCATCTTTGTATTTGCTATTCAGCATCTATTAATCCTATTAAAACATATTTATTTGGAAGCCAAATAAAAAGATGTGCAGTTCAATTACATATATGCACAGCACTGGAAGATCTGATCTCCGCTAAAGGTCCCATTTGTTCCTTAAAACCACAGCAGATACCTTCATGTATGTCAGAAACAGAGACTAAAAAATCTTAGGGGAGAGCGCTCTGGAGAGACTCCTGCTCTCAGCTTTCTAATTCTCCAAGACACAAAGATGTCCTTGCAGAAATTTCTTAGCTTCTCATTGCCTCGGTTTCTCCACATACAAACTGAAGATAATATCTAATCCAGCTTCATAATATGTTGTAGGGCAAATATGTTTGTCTGCATCTGTGGGGCAGGGAGAGGCTGGGAGGGAAGCAGACAGCAACTGAAACAGAGTTGGTACCTCCTAGTACGGAAACAAATGCAGTTCCTCTTCAAAAACCTGACTGTCCCAGGCAGACTTTGAGAATTTTCAAAGACAGAAAAATAAACCCTAGCAAAGAGCTGTTTTTTTTTTTCCCTGGGACCATTGGAAAGGATGCAGTTCACCCTCATCCCAGGCACACAGTGTCTGCCAAAAAGATGCATCATAAGCATCTGCTTACCCAGGCACCGTACTCCCTGTGAGAGCTCCCTGCTCCTTTTAGGTGCTGGGGCCAGCAGCCCTGCAAGGCTCTATACCTGCCTGCTACGCTCACAGCAGCCATCTCAGAGAGTCAGACTCTGGGCTGCTCCAGTCTATTTTATCACAATTTACTCGGTAACAGGTTACAAATGTGGCATCTGATGAAAATAATGAGCCTTGATGTCACTTAGTGCACGAGGCTCCCTGTGTGTGTGCAGGGAATAGCAAACAAGAGCCAGCCTGGCCTCCTTGCAGGTGCCAGCACAACTGGTCCCACGGCAGCATCCTCCCACTGCGCTCTGCCTCGGCAAGCCTCACCCACCAGCCACATTTAGGTGCTGTCA
Source organism: Aramus guarauna (assembly GCA_013400195.1). Classification (NCBI taxonomy): domain Eukaryota; kingdom Metazoa; phylum Chordata; class Aves; order Gruiformes; family Aramidae; genus Aramus; species Aramus guarauna. Next base: position 112,221 of record VXBL01003742.1, on the reverse strand, counting down.
AAGACTCACTGCGGCATCGAGCTCAAGCCCAAGGCAAGCCACAGCAGGGCCAGTCTCTACTGTGACAGGGCAATGTCCCTTGGGAACTCGCCCAGCAGCCTGCAGACCAGATCTCAAGGACCCCAGTCATGCCTCCAGGTGCAGCTGTGTCCCACTTCCAGAGGCATGGGTCTGCCAAGGGCAGGGACCAGCCCACTGTAAGGAAATGGTCCCTCTTCTCGTCTAAGCACTGTTAGAATGATGGGAAAAATTTTCAATGAAAATAATCCCACTGAAAATCTAGAGGAAGGTTACCCAGCTCTTCAGTGATTAAGCACTCCTGGTCTTAGGGGCTGGTCAACCCGAGCTGTACCAAAGACTTGTTAGGTGGCCCTGACCAAAGTCTCCTTCCTCTTCTGAGTCTTGGCTTTTTTGCTGCCGAATGGAGATGACAGCACTCCTATACTCCATGGGATAGCCATAAGGGTAAATCTGATAGAGACAGCCTGGGGCTATGGACAAAGGTAAAGGACCTAGGTGGGTAAGGGTACAAGCAGATGAGATACAGCGCAGAGAGAAGGGTCAGAGAAGATGGGATAACCATGGAAAAGAGCATGAAACAAAGGCTAAAGCAGATATAGGAATGGAAAATAAAAAATGAAAAGTACTGTGGAACAGAGCCAGGACACAGCTCTTCATTCATACTCCAAAGTTTTGCCTTTTTTTTAAGCTTGGATTTACCAGATAAGTTTCTACTTAAAGCCTAGCTTTGGCTAAGCATCCTGACCAAATACCTGAGCTAATACTGTGTCTGGAATAGGCCAGATTTAAATGCTTGACAATCCCCAGGAGGAGTTACCTGCTCAGAGGAAAGGAGCCTTGTAGCCCCTAACATTTACAATTATCATTATTTAAGTTTTATTTCAATATATAGAAATACACCACTGCTACATGCAGACTCCTAGTCTCTTGGGAATAGGGAACAGTATTAAAAAAAAACAAAAAACAAAACCCTAAAAACAGTGTTTCACTCTTTTTCTGCACAGCAATACCAATTTTATAAATTACCCAAGATACAGGAGGCTCTTACAATACCAGTGCTGGACCAAGGGGAAAGAGGTGAGGGTTGCAGTCCTCATTTTGTTCCCCTCTGTGGACTCAAAATCAAGATTTTGATTCCCCATGTGTGAGAGGATACAGTCTTCCCAAATTCCAGACCATTTGGATTATAGAGCCTCTGTGATAAAATCCACTTTTTTTTTTTTTTAATAATAAAAAACCCACCACCACCACCAAAACACAAAAGCTGTCATGACAAGGGCTCTGATCTCATGAGAGCCTTTCATTGCTACTGTAATATAAACACTAACCCCACTCCTCTCATTAAAATCCCGTCCTCTTCCCCAGAGCTTCGACACTGCTCATAGTCAGGTCACTGCATAGAGCCCACGTGTAAAGGGAAACGGCAGCAGGACAAGAGAGGGTGGATAAGGACACGCTGAGTACGTACGTTTGTTGAGCTGGTCACAGTGACACCTAGCTTTATTTTCCTGAGTCGACAGCATAAGGCATACAAGAAATGCAAATCATAGATGTTGGTGTGCATTTTCTTACACTGAGTCTAACATAGAAATACCTGAACAGGGAGAAAACGTAAAGTATAAAAGCTCTTTTTTTCATCTAGTAGAGGAAGACTTAACAAGAACCAGTGGCTTGGAAGCTAGAACACAGACAAATTCAGATGAAAAATACATCCCACAGTTTTAATTTACAGTGATTAGCTATCGGAACAAAGTGCCAGCTGAAATAGTGAGTTCTCACCCTCTTGATGTCATCTGTACAACATGTGCCTCACTCAGCAGGGCATGGCAGACGATTTCAGGATTCCTTCTTTGTGTAAATCTATTCTTTCTGTTATCTACTCATCCACTGCTGTCAGGTTCCTCAAGTTCTTTGTCATCTTTCCTGATCTTGATCAGCATACCCACCTTTGTCACACCTACAAGTTCCTCTTCCCTTTGTTCATTCCTTTTTCAGGTCATTAGCAAATATATTAACCAATGCTGGCATTGGTACAGCTTGCCTGTTTTGCCTGAATACTTCTTCCAGCAATATAAGACTTCTCACCACATCCCCTGCCAGTCTGCATCCAAATGGATCCTTATATTTGGAGAAATCTTTTTTCTACTACCACTTCAGTGTATGGGAGTCTCTGGGATATGGCAGCCAAGGCATTTTCTCTAAATCTCTGCCCACAGCCATTTGAGAGTTCCCCATCTGTAAGGAAGTCTGAGCATTCCTATTTTGCAGATGTAAAAGTACGCCACAAGAGACCAATGTCCAGATGCACAAAGCCTTTAAATGCCTAATTCTCACTGATCTCAGTGCTGAGTTACCCTTATGGATAAGAGCTCAAATGACTTTGCAGGGAGAGAGCTCTACTTACAAATCCTATGTCTTAGCCAAAGCGGTTTGGAAGCACGAAAATAGGTCCCCAACCCCAGAGAGCCTTCATGCTCACCCACGCACAATATTGTACAGTCAGGAGACAGACACACTAAAGCCAACACGTGAAGTAGTCACCGTCCCTTCAAAACAGCGGCATAACCAAGGCCAGCCTAACTCTGCACCCAGAGCACAGCCGTCTCTGCTTACTACAACCCCTAACCCCGGGGCCTGCTGACTGCGACAGATAGGAAAGCTCTCTGCAGCAGAGTGTCTGCTGGAATGTTTTTTAATTATCTCTGGAAAGTATGGACTGTGTATCATCATTAACTGGACTAAACACTGACGGTCAGTGAGTCAGGTACCAGTAAACGGTGCAATTAACAGCCAGAGGAGAGAAGTGTATTCAATCTGAAAGCTTTCTTTCTCAATCCATCTCCACTCATCACCCAAAGTGCTGAGCAGCGGACTTTTACTTTCAATTACATTAATCAGGTTAATTCCAAGTTAAAGTCAACATTTTAATCAAGAGGCAGCAAACTTGCACAGGGAAGTAGAGGACCAAGGGGAAGAAAGGAGGCAAAAGAAGAGCAAGAGGAAGAAGGAAGGAAAGAAAGAAAGATAGAAGATGCGAGGACAGAAAGCAGGATATTACAGTGATGAGCACTACTGAAAGAATTAGCTGTGATAAATAATGAATAAGCTTTTGTGTTGGACCTCTAAATTAAAGGGAGTTAGCATTTACCTCCTTTGTAACTTTGGGATACTGGGCTGTTGCAGGGGGAAATCTGGAATGTAAATCTGAACAGCCTCAGGAGTGCTGCATTTTATGGCACCTATGTCCATAGGAATATCTCTTCTAAAGAATCTGTAACACCTTGAATCACAGATCCATTCCACTATTTTGGGATGTTTGCCCAGGCATAACTCTCCCACATATCCTGTAATGCATAAAAACATTGCGTACTTAAGACACTACCATGTGCTCCAGCATATAGAACAGAAATTCCACCTGTACCTGCAGCTGAATCAATCACATTAACATTACTGGGCGATCCAGTAGTGCACAGATCAGACATTAATGACTGAAGAAATCTGGCATTAAGTGTTTCAAAGAAGCCTGCTCTGATGAGTCCATTCTAGTTACTGCTAGCGATTTTTAAACTAAGTGAAGGGTGAGAGATGCCCAGCTTACACTGGATTTCAAAAGGACCTGAGCGCCTAATTTCATCTAGCCCCTTTACAGATCAAGTGATCCAGATCTGCAAAAGAAACTACAGAAGGGATGCTGGAAGGTTCATCTGGGCTGAAGGTCCTCACACTTGCCAGGGGAAACATAATGTGCGTGGGGTAAGATGCTGAGATTTAAGAGTTTTGGTTCTGGCCCATCACACCCTTTCTTTCACAGTTACATTAGTTCACAGTTTACAGGGGAAGTTCAAGGTGCAGCTCCTGTTCTACAGAGCCCTGCTGAGTCCTGACAGAGGAGCAGTCCCACCGACTGCGGTGTTTCACGACTACCTCGTGGACGGCAAAGCTACTAGTCCTTAGACTGAATCACAGAAGGCACCCACTCCGGACCTGAGCAAACTCTGTTAATTCTCAGCTCATAGCCCAATGCCAGTTTCTTTTCTTGGAGGCTTGATCAAGAAATCAGAGGGATATTCAGAAGATGAGAAAGCAGAAGCTGAAAGAAAACCCATTTTCTATAGGAAGGGGGCATACAACATAACAGATGGACTACCAGGAACACTTATTCACCTCTCCTAACTCTAGTACCAACTTCTCCCATGACTTTTGGTGAACCATTTCCCCCAGCCATGATTTATCCATGCAATGGGGACAGCAGTAATACATTATCTTCCCAAAGCATGTTGACAAAAGAGACGTAATTTAGCACCTTTTTTTTTTTTTTTTTTTTTTAAGAGGAAATTTTGAGCATGTAACTGTGCTTTTCAGTTAAATCCTGCCCAGGACCATGTTGCACCTTTGAGCCATCTGGATGGTATCTTTAACATCTCCCAAAAAAATACAGGATGGTTATATATCATGAATCTGAAACAATAAAACAGTGCAAGAGGATTGAGAAGTACACAAGGAAAAGATAGATGGAAAGTGAGGAAAAGCCTATGATGGGAAAATGTCTGCTACCTACTAAAATGCAAGCTTAGGGGTCTTTCAAATAGCAGCAGGCATTGCGGTTCCGTTCCCATGCTTGTGAGGTTTGATAACATAATGAGAGCCACGTGCCCCAACAGAGCAGAATGGTACCTGCCTTTGGAAGGGAGTGAGAGACAATGAAACATTGCCATCCGTTCCCAAAAGCCATCAGGAGCAGAGCTCCAGGACTTTCTCCCCAGCAGGAGCTCAGTTCCAGCACTTCTGAATTTAAATTTTAAAAAGTTCCTCGCTGTTTCACTTGAACAGGGAAACAAATGATGCAAAAATAGAAAGATTGGAGTAAATAAAATAAGAGCAAGCAGTTAATTAGTGGGTCTGATCAAGAATGCCCTGCCGTGCTCATTCTTCCTCCAGCATTCCCCACTCCCCCTCTGTGCTCGGCGTGCTGCTCAGACCCGCAGGCGTACCCCTGCACTGCCTTCTCCCCTCACCTCTGCTCACCAGTTCAGATCTGCTTTGCAGCACAGCTGGAGCTGAAACATCCCCCTGTGCCACCTTAACCAGCACTCCTGAATACCGGTCTCCCTAGAAACATCTCATTCTTTTCCCTCCCTCCTCTCCCCATCACAGCCAGGAAGCACAACAGGTTTCAGCAGTGGCAGGAAAACACCCTTTTCCCCTAAGAGTGGGAAGGAAGGTAGGAATGTGATGACTTAGCAAATTAGACTGGGATCCAAACAGAATATGAACTGATAAGGAAAGATTCTGCCAGGCCAGTGGAAACAGCAAATTCCCTTTATCTGCAGGCAACCTCCTGAATCTGAGAACCACTGCAAAAGTCAACCAGGGCCAGGAGAAGCAGGAATTTTGGCACAGGGGAGCCAGAGCTCTGGGAACATGGTTCTGCTCTTGGCTGCACTGTTGAGCTGTTTGCAACCGTGGCTCGGTTGCTCTGCCATAGCTACTGTTGGTCTAACATCTCTCTCAGACCTTTCCTAGGCTGCACGTCTCTCATGGAGCAACTCTGGTAGCTAGGGTTTAAACTTTGCTCAATAGCTGGTTGGCAAAACCACACCTGAAGATGCAGTAATAATGGCAAAAATTGAGTTATAGCTGTAGTTTGTTTCATTTGGATTCAGTAAGAATGTACACAACTCAGTTTTGCAGCCACAGTAGAAATGCTTCACTGGTACGTTATACTGGTATTTCTACACCATTAAAACCTCCACATGTACATATGGCTTTACCATACGCTTCTAGATAGCCCAGTTCTTGACAGCCATTGAAAATGTTACTAAGAATAGGGTACCTTCCTAAAAAAACCTAACCCATATCCTGAGTTCTGAGGAACTCTCATATCCATGTCCATACCGCAGGGAAATACCACCACACCCTAGTGCAGGTAGGGAAAACAAAAACACAGAACAAGAAAGAGCGATTTTCATAACGAGACTCAACAATGCTGACCTCTTTCTACTCAGCAGTCCTATCTTTCAGCATCCTCCAAACAGGGGTAGGCTGCTGTGTTCACTAACCTAATTCACTGCCAACTGTGTTGATTTTCACATCCCACACTACGGCCTTCCTGGGGCTCAAACCTTCATCTTTAGCCCTGCACATACACCTCGTGACTTACACGCCTGTCTATCTTACTGTGTGCTTTGAAATTGGATCCACATTGCCACGATGCCTGCTGATACCTCTCATCCTGAGGCTCTGGGAAGCGATGTGAAGTGGAAAGCAGAGTTAGCGGTCCTGAACCCATTGGCAGAACTCCCATTTCAATGTAGTCCAAGGAAAAAATATAAATCTTAGCTCCTAGGGATGGAAAACATCTGGGAAGTCATGTTCTCCTCCCAACACACTGTGCCTTGCTGGGGGTTTCAGAGTCCCCAAAACCCTGCATTCCTCAATGGTGCGGGAAGTTCAGGGCAAAGAAAGGCGAGTCTCCTTCCCTCACCGAGAGGCTCCTGTCGAAGGACAGGCTATTGATTTCTCTCCCTCCAGCCTCTCCAGCAGCACGAGGTCTGGGCCGGGTGGAGTCGGACTCAATCATAATTGCATTTGCATAATACATTTTACCTTTCTCTCCTCCGCTGTAGTTTTCTGAACTTGCCAAGTTGCAAGCTGACCCTGCGAGCCAAGGCATGATTAACTGAGAAATTCACAGCAGCGCCACTTTAATCAAAGGGGACAGAGGTTACAACAGCTCAATATTAGTGATAACCAGCCTTTGATCCACAGAGCTAGGCCAAGCCTGGCAGGCAAGCTGTGAGGAAATGCACCGTCAGGGCTTTTGTGGGGAAATAATACCTTATTAACCCCTTCATCTAACCTGCTGTGGGTGAGCAGAGAGAATCACCAGAAAAAAAGTCCATTCCAGAGTCTTAATTACATCCTGCAAGGCTGCTCCTTTTTAAGTCCGTACCTAAAGGTGTTAGGTTCTAGCAAAGAGCCAACTCCACCTCACAAAACCTATAGACTGACTTGTAAGGGTGATGACAGCTTCTAAATGCTCCTGCGTCTGCTCCGGACCGAGTGCTGGTACCGAGCCCAGGCCGCTGGCTTCGCACTCCCCGGCACGTCCGCAGACACGGGCTGCGTTCCCGAGTGCGCTCCCCGCTGCCGGGCAGCCCTGGCCAAGTCACTTGACCGCTGTTGCCATTCCTTCCCTTTCCCGGCTTCTCCTTGTCTTCCCGCTTTTGCCTGAGGAAAAGCCATTTCTCAACACGCAGTTCCAGTAGTATCTAAAATAACGTAGCTAATCTAACCGAACCTTAACACGGCCTTCTACAAATAATTGAAGATTATTTTCATAGTCAGGTTGCACCAAAGAGAATAAGAAATTGAAACAGTGGCAAGAGTACGATTTGATAAGACATTTGTTAAAATTCAATATGTAGACCTGAAACAGAAAATAGACTCCCAGGGCAGAACGGAGCCCCAGTTGTGGTATCTGTGAGGGGACTGAAAATTCCCATTTCTTTTGAAAACTTTCAATTTTGAAATTTGTTTAACCTAGGACTGGAAATAATCCACACAAAAAGAAATCTGTCATAGAATAAATTTCCTGAGAAAGAAATTTAGGTCAACCAAAATGTCTTATTCTAATTAAAAAAAAAAAAAAAAAGTTCTTGTTTAAAGAACCATCTAAGTTTTATAGAATTAAACACATTTCTGAACAAAAGTTATTTGGAAGTGAAAAAACCCTTTCATTTTCAAAGGAGTGAAATGGAAGGTGTCAATCATACCAAGAGGCTTCTGTCAAAAACTTTTGTGAAGCAAAATCTCAGTGAAACTGACGTTTCAGCAGTACGTTTCTGTTTCCAGTTAAACAGCCTTCTCTGGTAGGAAACACTCTCTTAAAACCAAACAATTCCCCTGATTATCTTTTTCTGAGGGGACACAGCTAAAACAAAATGCCATCTTCCTGAATGCATTTTATTCGCCCGCTCTTAGCACCTTCCCTCAAACAAAGACCTGGCTGCAGACTAAGGGAGAAGTCTCACCTTTGCTGCACAGACCAAAACGACGCAAAGTTTCCCCAGCACGACATTTGTTCGACGTTGTTTACGTGAGGGACAGCCCTCCTCAAACTGAGGGCCAGCCAGGGTGAAGAAATTAGCTCACATGCTCCCAAAGCCACGTGATGTGGAAACCAAGTGCCGTCCCATTGAAAGTCAGGCTTTCCAGCACAGTCACATTATTATTTTGGGTCATGATTTTCAAAAATGACTTGGGTCCATTTTTGAAGGATTATCTCGAAGACACCTTCAGGAGTTCTCATTTTTGAAAGGCAAGGGGCTGAGAACCAGACAACTTTCCCAGACTGGTATTGTGGCTACAGACGGCTGTTTCCTTTAGCAGACTAAAGCCCAGCGGCTCTCTGCACAGCCACCACTTAGCTGGAGCAAGTCGGCTCTCATCGTGTGGATCCCGGTTCTACAGCCCTCAGCTCCCTCCCCTGCCACTTTCTCCTCGTCACTTCCTCACGGATCATCCTCTACTATTCCCATCGCTTCTAATTTCCTTCTTCCTCTTCAACACATTGTTTTCGTGTCTCATTCACCTCCGCATTAAATCTAAGAACATGGAAGGCAACAACAGCAAATCTCACTCTGACAGAAGGAAAAGCGTTTCAGCAGAGGCATGCCATATACCAAGAGCCTGCACTGCAGCTCCTAACCTCCCCCCCGTACCTCGGCAAAACGACCAGACCATCAGTTACCAACAACATGAACCAAGCCTCTCCCCTGGCAAGTGCAGGGCACAGCCCACTGGTAGAGCATAACAACAGATCCCACACCAAGCCCACTCAGCACATTGACCTCCGCCTGCTTATACGCTAGTGTGAGGCTTTGGCCGCTTCCCTCCCCCCTTCTTCTCTACCCCCCTCCCCCTCCCCAATTCATTAATTGATCCCTGATCATCTCACAAATATATTTCCCTCTTTCCCCAGGGCAGGTCCACCCCCTTTTCCCTGTTCTCTGCCATTAAGATGGGTCTCACATCACCATGCACAGCGGCGCACGCACAGCTCCAAACACCTCAGGGCAGGCACATCATTTCCAATTGTGAGCAAATGCTGTTGGTTTTCATTAATCTGCAGACACTATATTTGCCAATTTCTCCAACTTTTCTTTCTCACTCTCTCTTTCTGCTCCGAGGCAGGTGAGTGCATCAATTTTCTTCTCATCTGTGGCAGTTAAATTAAATGGAATCGGCCTGATTGCTGAAAATCAAAGAGAAGGCTGATAAAGCAATTAAATCCCTCTAATTCCTCCTCTTGAAAAGGTGCAGCTTGGCTCAGAAGCTAATTAACTTCATAATGAAAATCCTTCTTCACCCTTTTAGGCTTTCTTTCCTTCTTGTTTTTGGTAGAGATGGTAGGTTGCCTTTAGAAGAAAGGGGATGCTATCGCAATAAACATGGCTTCCTTGGGCATGGCAGACAACTGGGTATATGCGTCATGTCAGAATCTCTCCAAGGGCTCAATGTGAGCAAATTATGCTACACAGGGCAGAATATGCCACAGTGTTTGCTCTGCAGATATATAAAAGTTCTCAGGACAACCTTCTTGTCACTAGCTTTCAGGTTTACCCTGTGCCCAGCCCATGAAGACTATCAATGCCAAATCCATTTGTAACAGCTTCAGCAACTTCAATTCTTAGCTCTGGGGTTCATTTGGTAAGTTTCTGATATGACAAACAAAACAGCAGCTTCACATTAGACATTCATCTTAATTGCTACAGTCATAGAAAATCATAGATCTTTAGAACCATGCACTCCATCTCCTTAAGCCACTTTGACTTAGCACTCAGCATTTGGATGTTTGCTCCTTGCCACTTCCCTTCTCTTGGGAGCTGGAAGGTGCTCTCAGATCTAAGCATGAATCTTTCAATTCTCTTACTCTTCCAAGCATCAGCCAACACTGCACTATTTTCTGCTTTTCTCTGAGCATGCTCCTCTTGGTACCAAAGAACCCTACATTATCCTACATCCAGTCACAATCCAGTGTGCAAGATGGATCATCCTCCCCCTGCTCCAGGGCAATATACCCTAGGCATGAATCTCACACGAGTGATGTATTTCAAGTTGGGTCTTCCAGGACTGATACAAGGAGAGACCATTGCATCAGTACCCCATGGCACGCTGATTCTCTAGGCGCAGTCTGGTCCTTCACCGAGCCTTATTCTCTTTAATTTGTCAGTGTGGGAGTCAGTAACTCCAAGAAAAATTAAGTGGAAAGATCTATCTTCTTCCGTATTGTGCCACTTTAACTATATATAAAATATTACAAATGTGTGAGGGGAGGACAACTGGTGCATTGGCTTCCTTAGTTCAGGGTACATCTCAGTACCCACTGGGATCTAACTTCCCACCAGGCAAATCTCTATCAATGTTTCTACTTTCCAGACTTATTCCTGCCCTTAAAAATCTGTGCTTCAGGCTAAATGCACATCCCCTTTGTTGTAAAATCAGCTTCAGGTTTCCAGGCTAAATAACTCTTTACTAATTTTTGCTAATTTTTAGCAAACATGTAATTAATGTATTCTGTATATAGCCATTCACTGAAATTTGGCCAAATATCAAGGGAAGTATATTCTAGTAACATTAATGGCAATACCATATCACCCCTGGGAACAGATAATTTTGCTGTTACTTTTCTCTTTCTGTAGAGAGGAAGAGATATCAAATTTGTTCAGAACTGAAGAGGGAATTTTGCTTCCTAAAAATAATTAACTGAACTGTCACCTGTCCCTGATGAAACTTGCCATGGGGTTTTTAATTACCACAAATGATCTGATCAATGCTGCTGTACCGTACACAGAGAACAGTACTCTCAAAATAGCGTAGAACGCCCAGCAAAGCCTTGAAACCATCTTTCACCTATACTGAAAAGAGTCTTCTTCTGGCATTGTAATTGCGAGCAGCTGATTTATAGGGCAGAAATGCTTTAGAGCGTGGAACTTAGACTCTTTTACCTAGTCGAGTATTTGCCAGGACCTGTTAACATTGTATAAAGAAATATTCTGTGCACCCCCCGTTGACTCCTCAGCATTTTCCCCGGCAGCCCTAAAAGTGGCATTTCTGAACGAACTCCAAACCAAATCCCGGCGGAACTTCTGTCGCATCCTGCTTGGTTTGCGAGCTCTAACCAGATCACATCCCAAGGTGGCGTGGCCTCAAGCTGTTGGCATCCCTGTGTTATCCTCTCTTTGACAAATGGTTTATTTTTGCTGCAGCAGTAAATCTGGCGGCCGTTGTTTACTCCTCTGTCTATGCACTCGTCAGCAGGAATGTACACAGCTCTGCAAACCCCAAGCCCTTGGCTAACAAATGGCTGCGCACTCCATCAGTGCTCGCTCTCCACCCTGGAGATCCCTGCTCGTGGGCATTAGAAGATATACAGAGGGAGCCTCTGACCCTGCGCCAAACAAATGGGGACAGAGGCTGGGGTTCACAGAGCCCAACTCCCCAGGCAGAGCAGCAGCCGCTGCCTATTGTCCAGGCAAGAGAGCAGGCCTTTACAGCCAGATCCTACTCTTAGATCCTGTGCTTTACTGACAGCCGGTATTTTGCTTTTAACATCCCCAGAGACACTCCATTACCCAGAGGCAAATCCATCACACGCTTAAGGATGAATTGTATGTTTGGTTATAAGCAATGTTAATATCGCTAAAGAATCAATACTTTGTGATTGCCGGTACCGCTTTAATCCAGGGATCTCAAAACACGTTAGCAAAACCAGCCCTTTGGCATCTCTGAAAGGTAACCCACTATCAGCTGCCCTTCCTGCAAACAAGGGAGTAGAGGCATAAACACACAACGGTTTGTCAAGGTCACACAGGAAACCAGCGGTAAAGCGAGGATTCAGGCGTCCTGATTCTAAGTACTTGTGCTAAGGAGAAGATGAAATGGTCCAGCACAAGTTAAACAGGGTATGGAAGTCACAGAAGAACCTTAACCAGGTGTTGTGTAGCGAGGCTGCTGAAAGGGGAGAATAATAGATCAATCTATAGGCACACGTGTGCAGCTCGAGCTGATGGTCAGTTACTGTTGTTCTTCATGTAGGATTCTGCGCCCATTTTTCCTGGAAAAGCTATCACTGACAGTGGAAGATCAGATCCTCTGTTAATCATTTGGAATAAACATATGATGTGCTTTGGAAAGAGCTGCGTGTCACCAGGTGTATACCCAATGCTTATTTTCCCTCCCTTGTAATTTTTTCCTTCCTTATTAACACAGCATCCTTTAAGTTTACCTACAACTCCAGGGTTCCTTCTTGGGCCACTCTGCTAGAAGAAACAGACACAGTCAATCACCTGCAGCCTGTGAACTGCAGGAGCGTGTTACACCAAGGGGAAACGTGCAACACAATGAGACCTTTGCACACCCTGCAATACTGGTAAGCAAGATTTGTATGAAAGCACGCTCACTGGAATAAACATACACAAAACTGAGAGGCATAAATACACACAATCATTGGCTGCATAAAGACAGGCACAGACAGAAGCATACTTAAAATCCAACACATCAAAAACACTGAAACAAGACACAAACACACAGAGCTAAAGACAGATGGATAGACAGGCAAACAGGAACACACGAACTCAATCCTCGTGCACACATACAGACGCTCACAGAATGGGAGGGACACAGAAATGAAAGTATCTGCATTCACACACACGTGCACAGCCAGAGCCATATCCAGATACTGCCCTGCACACAGACTGACCAAGTCACAACACAGCAAAAAATTCACAGCCAATTCCACTATCTAGGAATAAAGGTGTTTTTTCATCATCCTCTCTTTGTCCACCATAGGGAGCAGTACATGGGATGCAGGACCCAGGACTATGATGGAGGAAGAAGAGTGACATCATTCAGCTGGGGCAGCCTTAGCCAGGGCACGGGGCACCGGTGGCATCATAGCGTAGGTTAGGCATTAGGGAACGTGCCTGGGATGACTGAGCAGGCGAAGGTTTGTATTTCAATAAACCAGGGGCTGTAACACTCTCTGAACCGAACAGCTTAAAGCCTTGTTAAAAGCAATGGTGCAGCATTCTAACCGGAGGGGCCGTGTTGTCATACAAATGAGATGAGTTTATTTTCTGAGCCGTACCATTTGTTCTGACAGGCAGGGCGGCTGTAAAAGCTGGCGAGGGCACAGCAGGGGGCCCGGCTCTGCGCACAGCGAGAGACCGAGGAGAGGAGAGGCAGAGCTGCACCAGGGTTTGGACCCAGCCCAAGTCCCTGCCTCTACCTTCTGTAAGCAACAGCCTCGCAAAGAAAGAGACTGAGAGATGAACCAGCCGGCTGTAATATTGTGGAACAAACGCATTCTAATGAGAGGTGCCTGGCAGCCCCACGGGCGCTCCACGTGCGCCCATCTCCTCCTGCCCTCGCCACCTCCCGCCTGGCTGCTTGATGCTGCCCAGATCTATTTTCTAACAGCCAAAGATGCTGCACGGGCACATCTCGGGCACACGCGGCACGGAGCGCACTCAAGTCGAGTGCTCTCCTGTGTTGCTCCGTGCCAAGCTGGTGTGAAGTGCCACCAGCGTCTCCCTGCTGGAAGGAACCAGGGAAGTCTCCTGGATGCTGCCCATGTCATCTGGGCTGCTGGTGACCCTGTGGTGTGTTTCCTGCATCCGGTGCCTGTTTCTTCCTGTGGCTCTTGGAAGGCCCCCACCACCGCAGGACAAGAAAAAGCTTTGCAAAGAGTAACAAGAACTTTATCGCTGTTTCTCTAGTAGGGACAATAAACTGCATAAAACAAGGTGACTAGTTTGAAATCTGATAATGAGCCAGAAAGGCAGGTCTCTCTCAGTAAAACTACTAGAGAACACGTCCTTATTCTGGGAATACCTCAACTGAGCAGCAACGGGGCTGGTGCCGGCTGAGCCACGGACACTGACTGCCAGCAGAGACCTGGAAAACGCAGGCACCAGCATTCCAGAGCGGTGGCTGTAGCTCAGAAACCAACAGCAGGCATATAGCGTCACAGTTTCACTTGCAAGATGCCATTTGTGTTTGAGAGACTACTGACATTAATCCCATGACAGATACCAGGGACTTTGTACCACTTCCCCTCTGACCAGCTTGCCAAGTTTCTACAGCAAAGCTTTTCCTTGCGATGGCAAAAGGATGCCATTTTCTTTTGGCTGCTGGGACACTGTGAAAAGCAAACTGCTGCCACTGTCTCCCTGTCACCAACAACAGACACATGGAAAGCCAGGGAAGCCAGCCATTGTGGAGGGTTTTTTTGTCACTAAAGCAACAGTTTGCAGTTTAAAAACAGAGAATATAGTCCCTCCCAGATCTGGAAAGCAACAGTGACCATCGTTCTCACTGGCTCATCCATATCTTAGTCTGTCCTCTATGGCTATTAGTAGCAGTCTTAGTTTTGTTGTGTTTACAGGTCAAAACCTACACTCATCTTCCAGCTCTATTTCTTGTATTTCACCAGTTAGGCTGCACAAATTGGGAACTTTTGTTCACTGGTGTTAGCTTATAGTGCCAAAAAACAAAATATTCCCTATCCCATCCAGGAGGCATTTAGCGACCCACAGTAAGAAGCAGACAATAGGAGATCAGGGATGATATTTCCCCTTTAATATATAATATTTTCTCTGAAACCTTTTAAATGGGTGGAGAACCTCACAAGGACAGAATAAGTTCCGGCTGCAAAAAATGATCCAAATCTTTTCTAGGTGCCATATAACAAGAGCAAAGAGACTGCACTAAGAGCAAACTCAGCACTATGAGGATAGCCTGCCTGTTGGAAGTGACCCAGTAGGGATAACAGCCTGGGAATAACCATGAGATGGAAGCACCTTATCCAAACCGCTCCAGATGTCTATGGTCAGACTGGGAATATCCATGAAGCCAAAGGTATGCAGGCATGCAGATCCCTTTTGGATTCCTGGGAAAACTAACTTTCAGAGTCCACTTTTAATATACCATTAAATGAGACTTTCATGCTTTAACCCTTTTCACTAACCACTTACCCATTAATATTAGGTACCTAGAATGTCAATTAGAGCAAGCAAAATAAATGTAAAATTGACTTCTTGCTCCTATTTGCATCAATTTCCTGCACATCTTCTACAGTACATAACAGACTTCCCCGTCCTGTTACTAATGAGGAGTTAACACAGCCCTGGAGCTACGTTCTTTGTGCAGTGGTAGCAGCATCATCCCGATCAGTGGTTTGGAGCAGGCCTGCTTCATGGGGGAATAAGTGAACAGACCATTTTGGTTGCACCCAGTTGAATTCAAAGGAGGAGAAGTTTTTGGATCATCTCCCCGTTATCAGTGCCTGGCTGTTCCATCTCCTCTTCACACTGTGTGCCAACCCAACTTATTCCAAGGCTTGCTGGGGTCAGGGATAGAAAGGGAGAACAAGGCAGACAACCAGAGGGTGGTCTCAGTCCAAAGGTGTCAGAGTGCAACAGCCCCATTTGGCCAGTACCCAGGAAAATTAATTCAAGACCTTTAGGGATAAAAGCACCCAGTTCAACTCTGACACTCATGCACCAGGTACGGAGGAGAACTCACGGCATGCACTCATCTTGTGGATACGCACGCAGGCAGTACCTGCGATTCCTGCCCAACAGAGGCCATAGGTCATATGTGCTTCTGGTCCTAAATCCCTGGCTGAGCTGGGACAGAACTAGAGCTCACAGCTAATGTTTTACATATCCACTGAGATACAGCTCTTAACAGCCCCATTGGCATTGAACACCTGCAACATCAAGCAGGAGAGCAGCTTATTTCCAGGAGTGCCCCCCCCAATCCCCATGTACTCCTGGGGTCTGTTTTCAAAGAGAGATAAATGGTGCTTTTAATTAGCACCTTCCATTTTCATTTGAGCCTCAGGGTTTTTGGAGCTAGTCCCAAGGGGGAGACCAGGAATCCCAGGAAAAAAATCAATCTTAATTCAAACTAGTAATAAAAAGCAGAACACTTGTTTCAGAGGGCTTGCAAAGAATCTTTTCAGTGTAAACTCCCCTTGCATAACCTTCGGCCTCTTAATGCAGTGAGGAAGAGCATCTCAGAAGTGCTTTCATTCTTGTTGGTTTTTTGGCTTTTTTTTTGTGTTTGTTTGGGTTTTGTTTTTTTGCTTTTTTTTTTTGTTTTTTTGGGTTTTGTTTTTTTTTTTTTTTTACATTTCCTGTTGAACAGGTGAAAACTGAGAACAGAAGCCCAGAATGGTTACATCTGGGCAATGAAAACTTCGGGACGAGACCTGAAAAAGTAAAAGAATATTCCAGAGGCCTCTAATAAAACAGCAGTTGGGCTATCTATGATGCTGTTTCTCAAGGAGATGATGGAAATATTTTATTCTTCCTTGTCTAGCAACATACTGTCCATCATTCAGGAAAAGCCATCAGATAGCTGGGGATAATGTAACTTAAGCAACATAAACTTGGCTTTATAAGAAAACAACATTAACAAGATTTTGTGAAGCTTATCAGAACACTCTAAACACCTTTTCACTTGTGTAGGGTCAAATGCCAGAAGAGCTCAGCACACTGGCAGGTAAACTACTCCATAGATACCTCCCTCTGCTCTTCTGCATCTTCCACCAATAAAGAATCTTGGCACATTATGCCCTTCACTGTATAACCCTGCAATCATCTCAGTACACAACGTTGCCATTTCTACTTTACACATGAAGAACTGAGGCTCAGAGGGACTCATCTCACCAGGTTTCTGCCAGATAAAAACTAGGCATATTCTCATCTGTATAGGCCCCCTCTATAGACAATGGAGAGTATAAACACATCCAGGTGGTAACTTACTGTATCTATTGTAGGTAAGTAACCTAGAACCAGATGACTCCCAGGCATCTAAAGCCAGGTGAGACAAACTCTGCTTTTCGTGGTTATGTCATAATCACGTAGGAAGTCTGTGCTCAAGCAGAGAATTGCTTCTCCTTACCTGAAGACAGCATCCTGACCACAGCTAACCTGCTGTTGAGGTGCCAGGAGTTACGCAGTTTTAGTCCCTGCATTCTGATTCCATCTTTGTGGATGTCACTGGCCAGGAAGACCTGCCTTGATACTCTCAGCAATGCCTTCCTCAGCCAGACTACTCGAGCCTGTCCAGAGGTATTACTGAACATGCCCACCACATCCCTCTCATCTTTACCACAGTGCCTTTCAGGTGCAGCAAGCAGTCACAGCTGAGCTGTCTGTACGTCCAGCCTTCTTCATTCTTGATGCCAAGGGAAGCGAATAAGTAAATAATGTCATTTCAGAGTGAGTAAAGCCCCAGCTTAGCCATCTCAAATGAATTTTAATCTACAAAGAGTACAAGATGAAAGCCATCAGAAGAGACTGACAGGACTCCCAAAAGCCCAGTAGTCAAGGGCTGCTTGTTAATGCCTCCATTAGGTCAATACAGCAAATACCATCAAAAAATAAGTTACAAACCTCAAAAGGAATGTTTATTCTCAGATGCAGAACTGGCATCAACGTACCAGAAAACTAAACTGGGGGACCAGAGATACTGCTAATGACAATGAACACAGAAGTTTCCAGACTGACAGAGGATTCCCAGCTGTGCAGGCAGGGCTGCAGATCTGATTCCCTGCAGACAAGAGGAGAGGATGGGGTTGGTGTCATTACCCAGGCTGAAAATGCAAAAGGTGTCTGAGAGACAGAGGAGATCAGACATGAGAACAGACCTTCCGAACTTGTTGATCAAGAGTCTGAAAAAAATAGGATGCCACTAAGTCCTCATTCTGGAACCCTTCCCAAGCACTAGCCAGGAGCTGCCACAAGCTCCAAGACTGCTGGCTCCAGAACCCAGTTAGGATGCCAGAATCCTGGCTGTGCAGCCTGCCACATGCTTGCAGAAACCTGCTTCCCTAATTTAATGCAAGCTTGTCGAGTTTTGTTTCTGGAACCCATCCTGAGCAGCAGCCAGGAACTGCAGCAGGGCCAGGCTCTGTAATAGTATTGTCCCACTCCATGTTCTAGCATGGCCACACACCAGCAGCATCCTGGTTCTCAAGCCCACTGTGGATGCAGTCAGAGTGCAGTCTGTTGGGAAATGTAGAAACAATGCTGCTCATGAAGTTCTGTATCAGTAAGTCCCTCCAGATCTACCAAGGACGTCCACATTCAGTAAAAACATGATTTTTGCACCCATCTCCAGACATTTCCAAGAATTTTTAGGAGGCTGCAATGCAGAGTGGTACAATTTCCCCCCTCCCCCCACAAACAACCTTCTGATCATTAAAATTAAAGTGCAAAACCTAGAGATCCAGTGACTTTCTTCAGTGAAGAGTTCCAGCTGAGGTCCAGAGGGCAGATCTACACATAAATATCTGCATCTGCCTCTTTAAATTTGCTTGAAGAAGAGGAAAGAACAGCAGACAGGACTGGTCTGGGATGTACCCGGCTGGCCAGCCCTTGGGGCCTCTTCAATAGGCTTTAGAGTCCAAATGAGGTGTAAGTCTATTAAAAAGGAGCCTGTGCACAGATCAGAAATCCTCAGAGGGTTGTGGCCTGTCACTCCGGGGCAGTTGGTTTCTCTCTGATATGTGCACTGGGAAAAAGGAGCATCATGAGAAAGAAAGGACAAAAGGAAGAGAGAGTAAAACAGAAACAAAAATTTACTGCTTAGTATCTTTGCAGAGATCTTACTGCATCTGTGTGTCAGGACTCCAAATACTTTTTCTCCTCCTGCACACCCTGCCAGTCCAATATCAGTCATAACAGGTTCTACATCCCATCCCATACACTCTTCCCCATCAAGTAATACTCTATCTTGGCCTGGGGGACACAACAGATGGAGATGGCTTCCAAGCTTTTGTCACCAGCTCTTCATGAAACCACAGCTGGGGCACTGATACAGTACCCACCAGGGCTGCTTGTGCCTACTGAAACTTCCAGCAGTTCTTTACCCCCGCACACTACTGTACACACAATATACAGCAAGGCCACTTAAAAAAAAAAAAGTCCACCTTACACAGCTCAATGTCCAAGATACAAGGGGGGGCTTCCTCTCTCTGGGCATTTTTCCCTTCCCCCCCTTACAGTTTCCTGCTGTTGCTCGCAAATACTGAGCTCCCCAACTCTGCAGCCTGTGGGAGCAGACTGGGAGCAGCTGCAGCCAACGCAGCTGGAGTGTTTCAGAGGCTGAAGTGCTGGGGCTTCCGTTGCGCTTGCTGACAGAGCGCTAAGTATACACGTTCGCTGCGATGAGATATTTGAGGGAGACAAAACCTATTACAGATGGAGCTACACTGTGGCACACAACCTGGGCCTGGCTACAGATACCTCCACAGCTGTAAAGTACACGCAACGCCAGCTTAGCAGGCAAGGGGAGGATTCCCAGTGCAGAGGCGAATGCCCCGGGAGGTAAAGCGTCACTACTGCAGCTCCTTCGTGGTCACCTATTCCTCATCAATGGCACAAAGAGCCTCGCCAGGTCAGGACACATGGGAACAGGGCGCTGCTGAGCACCAGCCACCCTTGCCTGGCAGAGTACCACCTGGGGACATAAATCAAGCCAGCCAAATAATTCTCTGACTGCTTTCAAGGTCTCAAAATCTGTGTTTCTTCTGCGCAGGAATCAAAAGACCTTTTGAATGTAACTTTCGGGGCTTTCTCGTCCCCAGTTGAAACACCTGGTTTTCAGTGGAAAAAAAAAAAGTAATGTTTTCATTTAGGTAAATTTTCCTTAGTTAGAGAGGACACAGGGCTCAATCTAAATCAGAACCAGGGTAAAAACTGGACCAAAAATGGCGTATCACTGCAGAATATTTCCACTTTGGCTTATTTCAAGGAAATTACATTGGATCAAAATTACCCAGACTAGCTCTAGGCAGAGGAAGCCAGACCAAAGCCAGAGAAACCCCGAGGCTGCTCCAGCTGATTAATCCAGGATCCGGGTGGCAGGCTGCAACCAGAAAGGTTTACAGCAACCTTTGCGCTCCCATCCTGAGTTCCAGCTAAAGCAGCTTAGTTGCAGCCCAGGCTCAGCGCCTATTCTCTCTCCGTGTATCTCCTTCTTTCCCCTCCCTTTCTCTTTCTCTCTCAGCAAATCCCAGAGGGCACATTTCCGTGCCAGAATAAGCCTCTTTGTGAGCAGCGAAGGGAATGCACGGAGCCGGTAATGAGAACAAAACTGGAAAGCGAAACCCCGGGCTAGGGAGAGCTTTGCTCCCTCCTCCGCGCCGGGAGCCGAGCGGCGGGGCGGCTGGCGCGGCACCCTCGGCTGCTGAGCCCGGGGGAGGAGGGCTCGGTACTGGATGCCTTGACCCCCTGCCCGCTCCAACTTCTCTGCCTTTTTAAGGCAGGCTGCAGAAAAGGCAGCAGAACAGCCTTTATCATGCAAATAACAAGAGTAAATGGGCAAATTCCCCGGTGGGCACTTGAGTGAAATGCAGAGCTTCTGGCAGCGGGGAGGGGGGCCAGGGGAGGGGGTGCTTTATTTGCAGGTCTCTGTTCTAATTTAACTGCAATGGCAGCTAAAGGAGACACCAGGGACCTGCTCTCATCCTCGGCACTTCCCGCCGCCTGCCAGGGCCACGGGTAGGAGCGGGAAAGGGGGAAGGAGGGGGATGCTCCCGCGGCCGGCGGCTCAAGCGCTCTACAGCCGGGCTGATGCCGCCTTTGCCGGGCACCTCCTCCGCGCTCCCGAGGTAAGCCTGGAAGAAGGGCAGGGAGGACGTGAGCGAGGGCTCCAAGGTGAGACGCCTGTGATCTGCGCTCTCCCAAGCCTCCGGGGAGAACCGGCTTCACCCCGGCTCCGGGAGACCCCCCGCTCCCCGCCTGCCCTCACGCTGCCCACCGGAACATCCCAGGCAGCGCTTCCAGGGCTGGAGCAGCCGCCGCTCCAGCCCCGCAGGGAGGGGGGGCTGCCAGACGCGCAGCCTGGCAGGGACGGGTCAGGAGCCACCTCCTCGTAGCAATAGAAAATGTAAACTAAAGAGTCAGCGCGTACTGCCTGGGTGATCCCCTTGCATCGCAGGCTGGATTTAGGTGTCCAACCTAGCCAAGCAGCCAGCCCGACCACAGGATGAGAGGAAAATGGCCTGGCATCCAGGTACCGTACAGCTGATAACCGACCTGATGGTGCTGGTAACACTGCAACAAGCTTCTAGCTTCACCGGAGTGGGAATTGTGTATCAAATCACTTCTCTGGGCTGGGACCAGGGAAGACCAATGGCCCCAGACCACTTTGTGCTGTGCTCCCTTCTGCAAAATGGGAGTAGTACCCCTTATACAGACATAAGGAGCCTCACGATTGGGGTGGGTAGTGAAACCTGTACCGGTTATACTGAAAAAAACCTTTGGGAGGACACCTCAGAGAATGGTCAAGGGGAGACAACTACACTGCAGAAAAAGAAAATCAAAGATAAGGGACAGCAGATGAATGCAAAAACCATGCAAATTAAAAGGAACAGATGCAGTCATAGCCAGAGAAGAGAGGATGTTAGGGAAAACCCACCACAACTTTCCAAACTTTTCCTGCAGCTTAGAAACAGGCCCCATCGTGACTGGAGTTGAACCCTGCATCACCCTCAGCTGTTTTCAAAGGATGTTTTGGAGACACCCAGCCCATCAACTGCAAAGCCCAGAGCTTGAGAAGCATCCCCACTTTTCCAAAGGCCAGAACTGATGATCCCTTCTCTCATCCTGGTTTTCATTGCAATCTACTCTGCTGAAACCAAGGATCTAAAAACATCTTGCAACACTTCTCAGTATGAACCTTGCAGCTGCATGGGGATGGGTGGGAAAATGCATTTCTGTCCTTCAAAGAGAGAAACTGAGCCAGGCAGAAGCTAAGTGACTGAGCCAAGACAATGCGACGCATCAGTGGCAGAGACAAAGTTAAAGGCAGGTTTCCCTGCATGAAACCACCTCTTACGATCCAAGCTACAAAACTCTTCTTTCTTAAGCTCTGGGACCTAACCTTCTCCCTCCTGTCACTATATCCAAAAAGCCAAAAAAGGGGAGCCACCTGTCCTGTATGCAGCACCTCCTAGTTCCAGTGGCTTACCAGAGCTGTCACACTCGGGAGCGGGTGAGGATGCCCAGTTGGCTCCCTCCGAGCAACCCCAGCTGAGACCGAGGGTCCCACTCGCTGGCCTCGGGGAGCGCGGGGGACAAGGCGGCAGCCACGACTCATTTGGCATTCTGAGAGGCTGGTGCGCAGCATCCCCATGCCAGCAGGGGGTAAATGAGAGCTCAGACATGAGTTATTGGAGCACTTACATTCCCAGATTCTCCCAAACGTCAGGAAAAGGACAAACTGTTTAGTTGTAAAGAGCCTGGGGGGTGCGAATGGGGGGAGGAGAAGGAGGAGGGAGCCGTGTCGAACTAGTTTCGTGAAGCAGAGACTTTGAAATTGAACTCGTAAGAGCTATGGATAGGGAGGGAGGGTGGGGGACCAACCCCCCAAGGTTTACACTGGAAGCCCATAAGAGTCCAGTGTGGATTCTAGCAGCAAACTTGGGACCTACCTGACACCCCACCAGTCAGTGGGATCATAAGGCCAGGAACAGCACAGTCCGCGGTCGAGTGTTATCACTTGGTTGCCTGCTGGGCTGCATTATTTGGGAGGCAGCTTCAATTGTTCAGGAGAAGGAAGGAAGGAAGGAAAGCTGGGAAGAAGGGGCAGCATTTTTGTCAGAAAGGGACTGTTTGTATGTACCACAAACATTGGAGACACCCCAAACTTTTGATAGACCTGAGCCACATCTAGACTGAACTACAATAAGCTTCAATCAAACAAGCAGTCTTTAACTAAGTGGTACTGGTCACAAACTAACTAGTTGCACAGTGGGGAGGTCCCAGCCACAGCTGCATGCAGTAATATTCAAGAGAAACGCAGTGAAATTGAGGACTCAGTATGGCGAGAGACATGCATAGGACATCCTAGTGGAAACTTGGACCTAGTTCAGTTTCTATAGCTAAATCTTCCAGTAATTAGAGATACGCAACAGTGGGCTTCAGGGACCAGGTTAGAGGGACTCAACTTTCCCTGTAAAAGAGCTATAAACTCCCCAGCAGCTAGCACTCTTCATGGCAATCTTCATCACCCTAAGCATGGTGCAAATCAGATTCACATCAACTGTTGGATTGATCAAAACAGTGAGATGAGAGGAACCAGCCTGGCATTCCCCTACTGAACAGAAAAGAATCTTAAAAAAGCAGAGCCTGAAGGGGAAGAGGTGCTGGAGAGAATTTTCCTAAATTATGACACATTTCTGTGTGAAGTTCTGAGTTTTGCTTAGTATTATTATGCTGAGACAGTGTATCTCGTCATGATGAAATTTCACTAGCTGCATACTTCTCAGAATCACAGGAAATACATTTTCCCCAGCCTCACTGACCAATTCTTTGGACTCCCTGAGGATTTTGGTGAGTGGCTTTTTTTCCAAACTATTAATGATGCTGTGTTAGGAGAAATGCCTTGTCAAAAAGTACATTTTCACCTCCTGAATTCTGCCCTAACTTCTCAGTCTTGCCAGGCTTATACATGGCCTCAGCATGGGACTACCATATCATAACACCTCCATCCTATTGAGAACCATGTCCGAGTCGCTGAATCAGCATCCTCCGGAGGCTGCCTCTTCTACGGTCCCCTTTGCACATGCAAAAGCAGATCCCCACCACAGAGTTAGCCCATGGAGGTACACTGGATGTGCCTAGAGGAACTGCCCTGCTCACTGACTGCCAGGCAAACTTAGGGTCCTCAACATTTTGCAAGATCACACCCTAGCTGAAAAAAACATCCAAAGTGAAGGTCCAGCCTCCTCCCAGCTTTAGGAAAAGCTGGGTTGTAGAAAGCAATTTCACAGCCAGAACATCCTGCCAGATGCTACCATAATTTTGGTGATAGAGTAAATCTGCTGTGGCAATTTAGTCATCATCTTCATGCTGCCCTTCTCAAGATACCCCTTCTCAGAGTACCACCACACTAGTAACAGCACAGAAGAAACACAGCTTCATCTGGTACACTTCCCATGACTTTGTCCCTGGGCCTTTTGAAGAATCCAGTCAATCTGTTCTCTTGGTTTCACACTTCCCCCCCCACCCACCCATGTTTGTAGATTAGATTTGAACGTACTTCCTAAATTCTGCTACTATCTCCACCTTGCCTACTGGTGGCATCCCTTCTCTCCCTTCCCCTTAGCATCATTCCCATTATTTTTTATGTATTTTCTTCTCCACTTTTTTTGTCTCAAATCCTCCATGCTAAGAAATTCCCCATTTCATCTCTTAGATGCTCACAAAAATAGCAGATCCTGATTACTTTTGTCCTAGCCCTCCCTTCCCCATTTCACCACTCACCCCCCCCAAATTTTGTCTCCCAAGAACACTCCCCTGGCCGCACCTTCAAATCCTCCTCTTCCCACACATACACCCCACCCTGCTTGCTCATTCATTTTCCATCTGCATCTCTCTCCTCCCGGATTCTTCCCTAAGTCTCGGTGATAAAAGTGCCAGATTGGAGTTGCTGTGTAAAGAGGGTTCATTTGCCATTTGCCACCATATGGGCCCAAAAGCAAAATCGTCAGCTAAGCGATTAAATCAAGTATGTCGAACAAAATGTTATGAACTGACATTATGGGTATATAATTTTATGCCATTTGTTGCCATCTGTTTATCTAAACAGCCCCCGTTCCACACAAACACACAGAAGTCTCTGCCACGCTCACAAGGCTTCGGCGCAGGGGTCACAGTGCCTTCCTTTTCCTCTTTTCCTCTTTCTCTTATTCTGCCCTTCCATTCTCTCTGTCTGTCTGCATTCACCAGGGACTTGGTCTTGGAGTGTGGCCACAGACAGATCTTCCACTGCACTCCAGCACTGATTTAAAGGAAACCTATCCCGTAATAATCAAGGAGGTTGCCTCAGAGAACGAGGTGTGCTTTCTTGCCTTCAGACTCTGTCCAAGTTCATTTCTGTATAAAAAAATTAAGCAAGTATTGGACCAGAAGAGGGGTAGGAGAGAAAGAGATGGAGGAAGTAGTGGTGGTCAGCAGATGGGTGTTACCTGCTTGCCCTCAGCTGGGACAGAGGAAGGGCACGAGAAGAACAGGCAGTGCCAGTTCTTTGCTCAGCAGAGCTTTCTCTCTGCTTCATTTTACTTTTCCCTGCGTCTCCAAGTGGATCACAGTCTATTTCAAGGTTAGGTAGATGTGGTGGCTGTGACAGACTGCAGACTGACCCGGTGACCCCTTAGCCATCCCGCTCTCTGTAGGAATGCAAAGGCACTGATTAAAGTTCCTGCTTACTTCTCTAGCAAATGCTTAGCAAGTGTAGTACAGGAGGAAACTATAAGAAGTTCCCCGCCCTGTGGACTGAATTTATTCCTCAGTTTTAAGGTTGTTCTGGGGAACCTAGAGACAGATATCAAAGAGATTATACATCAGCAAAGTTTAACTCTTTCTTTCAAAACAGGTGAAGCTACTAGCTCTACGATTCAGCCAGAACAGACAGAAGATCCAGTACGATAGTTTATCTCAAGCCTTGGGAAAGCAAATTCCCCCATTTGCACCACTTTTTGAAACCAAGTTTCCCTTACATCACTGGTCATGCAGATGATGCACTGGGCCCTCATGATGACCACTGAGAAGACAAGGCAGTAACTATGCCTGAGCCAAGAACAGATCAATGTAACAAGTCTGTTCTCAAGGGTTACCTTGTGAGTTTAAGAGAGTATTGGCAGTTGAGCAAGGAAAATATCTTCAACCACTTACCAGTGCATCTGGCTAATGGTTTTTAAAGAACCTTAGTGCTACCTTTTTATGAATTGAACTAATGGGGTGCCCTTCCTTTCCAGATGTCCTTAGTCTTTGGGGAAATAGCAGGTCAGTAATTGTCCCTGCAGTGCTGAATGTGGCAGGTGGGTGGGGACATTTAGCTTGCTTCCTTCCTGAGCAAAACCCAGTCCACACTACAGCCTTAAAGAGAGCCAGCTCCTCTGTGAATCCCTCTTTCTTCCTCACATAATTTCAGTCAGTTTGAGGGTTCTTTGGGGGAGAAGTGTTAGAAGAGGAAACCCTCTAAGGCTTCCATCCACATTCACAGGGCTACTGAACTGAGCATATGCCCCTCAGCATGGTGTAAATGGGAAGGGATTACGCCTCCATTACTAATGAAAAACAGGGGCCAGGCATTTTTTCAAGCATCTGGAGCACAGGTTTTGCTTAGAAGCCAGCACTTGGCCTCAAAAGTTTATGTATTTCCTAGGCAGTGGGTAGATTTAGCTACAAAGGGATTTGGCCATGAGGTGTCCCTTTATCTCAGTTGCATTCACCACTGACAGTGGTACATTTAACACCTCCAGGCCATCTGACCGCTGTATGCTGGAGCTACCCTGGCATATAGCAAGGGTCCGCTCTGCAGCCACATGCTGGAACGTGGAAAGCTGCTGCTGCTTCTCCCCAGGGAAACTCCACACGCACAGGGAAAACTAAAAGCCTACTTTAAAAGGCTCAAGAGACTTCCTACTGTTCTAGTGGATTTTCAATAAGGCCCTAAATGCTGGCAGTTCACAAATAATTACACAGCAAGCCCACGCTAATAAACAGGAGCTCCTTCCTTTCCAAGGCTGTTTCTGTTCTTGTCTTACCTCTCAACTGAGGAAGTACAGATACACAGAACTACCAAGGAGGTTCTCAGCACTTGGCAGCACCAAGTCCTCTATGCCCAGCTGCTCTGCTGGAAGCACAGTACACTGATATGTTCAGGCCAGCTCTAGGCTGAACACGGGCAGCTGTCTGCCTAGCTGTTAATGCAGCTTTGCACTGTGTGCGCATGGCTCTATTTCCTTCCTGCTAGGAGAGAAGCTGTAGAACACCTCAAAGACCCCTGGAGAGCCTCAGCTAGTCCAGAGACAGCAATTCACCTGCTTAGAAGAGCAAGCTGGCATAAGTACAGCCCACCTGTGCTCTGGGTACTGCACCAGCTTCCCATCTGCTCCCAAGTGCATCTGAAGGTGGTCATTTTAATCTAATAAGCTTTTAATTACTTTTTTTTTCCTAAGAGGCCACCTCTCTGCCAGCACATCGCCAACTACTGCCCTCATCACATGGGCCCCTTCTTACAGCTTTTACCTGTATTGGGTATGGCTGTCAGCAGAGGTGTAGTATTCAGCTAATGCAGGCAGCTACACTGCTCTCCGCCCAAAAGTTTGATTTCCAATGAGGGTTAGGAGAGAGAAGAGAAAGGAGCGAATGGCACAGTAGCTGGTCACCACTGCTTCCCAGTACAAGAAGCAAAAGTTTTGCTATGCTGCGTTAGACAGGCACGATCAGTCTGCTGCTGCAATGAGCTCTATCAGCCATGCTTTCCTGCAAGTGATGCCCAGCCTCCTCCCCAAAGCCCACACTAACCAGGACAGTTGGTTAGATTTCAGGCTACCTCTAGTAGCGCAGAACCATTGTGTGGCTCTGGATCAGTCCTTGCAGGAGAGAAAGCAGCCACCAGCAATGGGAAGGGAGAGGAAAGCACCACCAGAGCAATGAATTCCTCCAAGGTGGTATGGACACCATGACATTTAAGATGAATGCATTACCAGCTTGAGAACAATTGAGACATTTAATAGTCTTCAGCTGGATATCTGGGCTTAAGCCAGTATCTTGTCAAAACCACATAAATAACTCCTTTAAAAGCCAGAAAAGGGGGATGGTGAGGGGCGAAGGCAGGATCATATAGAAAAATCACAAATCGGAAGGGATACAATTTTCAATACTGATTGTAATGATATGAGGGAGAAGAGCACCCAATACTGGGCAAATAAGTATGTTACGTCCAGGATATCATCAAGCAAATGTATTCACTGGAGATCCAGGAGGCCAAAACTACCAAAGAGGAGTTGGAGATGTATGACAAGGAGTCAGAATGAACACAGTAAGAAATACAAGTGGAAAAAGCCAAGCTGCCTCAGATTCTACGACTGCTAAATCAAAAGCTAAAATAAACCGGGAATCATAATGTAAACAGACGAATCATCAAAATGAGGAAACTCCTTGACTATTATGGGAAAAGGATGAAGAGTCTTTTACTAATGTACAGAGCTAAAAGGTAACTAACAATGTAAAAAAGGAACATATTTTATTGTCTGTGAGAAGAAAAATATTGGAGAAAGACTGCCAAATCTTTTTCTACAGTGGATACATCAGCAGGATTCAAAAAAACAGTGCTCTCATTTGTGCAGACTGCACACTCCTTTAGAGAAATGCTGTTTCTGCAGACTCCCATTTGGGTTGTTACTAGAACAACAAACTGTTGATGGTATGGATACAGATGGCATTTTAAGCTGGGGTAAAACAGCAGAAGAAAATGATCAAAGGCTCAAGGCAATTGCAAAGAGAGCAAAAGCTGCTGGGCTGAATGGGCATGAAATATGTAAATCCCATTTAAGAGAGATAACATACCCTCCAGCAAAAGCAGAAAAGCATGCAGGTAGATCATGACGAAGTTGAAATCACCATCAATATCCATCCTTCAACATACGAAGGGGTACCAACATACCTTGAAAGGGTAAACTGTGCAAGGAATACACGCCCAAACTAGCTGTATTAACCAGCAACCCTAGAGCTCCACTCTGAAGAACTGTCCAAAGAACATAGGACAAAAATGTCAATAAAACCAGTGAGAAATTGAAAGAGCTTAACAAAATGTCCCTGTAGGCATTAGGACAGTAAGCACAGAATTAATCTGTCAGTGGACATTTCAAAGAGGGTAATGACATCGTCATTTTACAGCATAACATTGAATATCAAAAGGAGCAACATATGCCTCTTTGGCACTAACGGGAACTAGATGGATGCAACCAGGAGACAACGGGACAGGGTGCACTTTGCTTCTTTCCCCCCTTCTTTTCTGTTTTAATATAAGTGTGTGTTCTCTGAAGTAACCAATAATTCCATTTTGTCATTGTCCAGACAAGCCTTTAAAAATTAGGACATTCAAATGAAAGCAGAATTCTGTTGACCACTGACCTGATCTCCAGGGCATTTAACGGAAGTCCAGGAAAGGAAAGTCCAGAGCTTAATTGTGTGCATATCAGTCTCATTGTAAAATTAATAATTTTGTCTCAAATTTTGGACAACAATTTCCAGGAGGAAAGGTTGCATTTTGACTGAGATGATTAACACAGAGTTTGGGAAAGCATGCATCCAGCCACTAGCACAGTTTAAGGTGGAACACTTCTAGCACTGGAGGGGACTGTGCTAAAATGGTGATTCCCAAGATGCTGTGCTGTCTTTACAATGCCAGGATTGTACTGGTCATTTGGAAACTGAAAAATCTTAAAGGCATCTCTGAATTATTTTATACCAGCCACAGGCGAGCAGAATTCCAGGGAGGGGTGTGGGTGCAGAGCTACAAACAGAAGAGCTCACATGGATGATATGGAATAACATAACTATCTTGAAAAAATATTATGTATTTGAAGCCAAACATTTCCATTTCCCCAGCTTAGCTTTATGAGAATGTACTAAAGCCAAACGTACGTGTCATAAGTAATTTTTCTAATCCTCGTGCACCTGACATAGTAACATCTGACAGGTAGCTGGCACTCACTGAGGAGAGATTACAAGAATTCAAGCACTATGCAGTAAAGTACCAGGCAAGTTACACAATGCATAGTTCTCCTCAAGCCTGGTCCAGTCCCAGGATGCTGGAAAACAGCATCAGGCTCATCAAGTACCTATTGAAAAAAAGAGTGAAGAGCCAGACACCAGCCTGTATTTAAACTTTGCTTTGTTACTGGATAACACTGGTAAACACTCTCATTTTACCCCCTGACATTTTATAGAGAAGAAAGCCTTAAGAAAAGGAATGATGAAATTGATACTACAGGAGCTCAGAATCACAGATGTGTGAAATACATATATAATTAATCTGAAACCCAGTATGATTTCCAGGGAGATGGTTTTCATTAAATGAAAATTTTTATAATTTCAAAGCAATTGCAATAATAATTTCAGTCAAAATATGAACAACAGCTCGCACAAAAATGCTGATAGTATTGGCAATGCATTGTGAAATGTATTGGTTTTGTTAAGCAAGCAGTTGAAAAAAATCAATAAATGGGAAGTTTGATTGACACTATCAGATGTCTTCTTCAGACAAAGAGCAGATCACAACAAATACCAGCTCATACCCAGTGGGTTTAGGATTCTACTGTAGCCAGACAAATAAGGACAACTTCTCTTCATTATTAGCTACTTCAGATCTTTGGAGAAAGATCAGTTAACAGTAAAGAACTGATCACATACTCAGAGGGAATTTTCCCCAGACAGAGCACTTTAACTATAAGCTCTCTGGGGCAAGGCTATCTTTTGCTTTGCTGCTGTACGTTACTGGTGCTAGGGGATCTGTGACCAAGGCTCTACAAGTCAATTAGCCTTTCATGGCAGCACAGGTGAGAATGCATTTGAAGACTCATCAGGGCCCCGTCTTCTCTCCACTGCTTCCAAATTACTCCGGTTGACTTGTAGAGTCCCAAATTCCTTTCTCCAAATTTCTCCTCTTCTTCCTGACATGAGATGACTCACACACCTTCACTTCTAATGGTCATGACCTAACTGTCAAAGTGCCACAATCATGCTGTACACGAGCAAACTGTCAACCACCTCCTAGGACCAGGGTAAGATCTAAATAACTTGTGAGCTCAGGTATTCTACACGGATGGATGAGTGAGCAGATAATCTCCTTCTACAATATACGTCAGGGATCTGGTAAAATAATCAGATGCAGTCAGTGTCCCCTCCTTCCCCATACAGTCTAGGTTTTGCTTACATCCCACCCTTACCAGGAAATTCAGGTGGAATCCTTTGGATCTCATACCATGGACCATCTGTGAACCATCTACACCTGGCATATGAGTGGACAGATACCCTAGGCTAGACTTTTCCAGCCATTTGAAAAATAAGCAAATAGCTGGTAGCTGTCAAAGTCTTGCTTCTACTTCAAGCTTAGCAACAATAGTAGGGACTAAAGCTCAGATTCTGAATTGTAATTTGGCATCAAATTATAACAAAATGGGAGGAAGCTAGGAGCTAAGCTTAGGAACCAGGGGACAAGTCACCTGCCACTCTGTGACAGACAAGCTGCTAGAGGTCTTCATAAAACAAGTTTGAGTGGTGTCTGACCATTCCAGAGCTGAATGGAGTCCAGGAAAAATGACTTTCTTGGAAATTAGAAAGAATTGAGAGGTAAATTTAGGTCCTTGTTATTCCTTGGCCTCTCTTGTAAAATGACACAGGGCACATACCACACCAAGACTACTGAGCATTTGATTTCACCGCAGCATATCTTTTAATCTGCTTTCTGCATATAGGACCATAGTCCCATCACTCAAACCACCCTGATTTCAGCAAGAATTGATTCTGGCCCTACTCTTCCTTCTGTGGTGCTGGCTGACACTGGGCAAATGAGCCATGCTGAAAAGGACCATATATTAGCCTTCCCATCAATGCCACGGGGTAAGTGCAGAGAGCCTGGGTTGACATCTCATGGAAGGCAGGGGTCCTCTGTTTACACAGCAGCAACTCAAAAATACTTGCTGCATGCAGAGCCAACAAAATAAGGGAAATTAAGTCAGTACCCAGATGGTGCCAAGCAACTACCACTTACAGGATTAGGCCTTAACACAGCAAGAGTAAACAGATCTAAAATGAATGTTGCTTACATACACAATGTCTAGAGATACAAGCTGCAAGGCATCTTGCAATACCTTTCACAGATGAAACCTTGCTCCTCCAGCTCAGCAGAAGAAAGAATCCTACCTCTTTGCCTTCCTCCAGATAAGGAAGCATCTCCATTGTTGCTCTACAGATACCAAATAAATGCCTCATGCGTTTGTCCCTCTTTCCAGTAGGAACAGAATTGCATCCTAGCATGGCAGAAACTCTGAGCGGAAGGAGAAAGGATCTAGTGGGACAGATGGATGAGCAGAGAAGTAATTCCAGAGGAAAGCTGCTGTCATCCCATTAAAGATGAGGTTAAAGGTAGCAGCAATGAAAGAGTGGGAGATATTTCACTGGGGGAAATGGAGTGGCACCGAGCTTTGAAATTGCACTGCGTGAGAATATTAATAAAAAAGTTAATGACGCAATGTGCTTTTTGCTCCACATTAATTACACTTTTACATTCCAGTTTTTAATGCATTTTGCACTAGACTTTATTTTACATTCCAGGAAGGGGAAAATATAATTGCAGCTTTAATTTCTATAGCCAAACCCTGATAAGATCACAGCTGTGAAAATCTCATAAAAAGCTTTAAATTAAGTTAAAAAAACAGTTCCCTTCCCTCCTCCCCCTGCTTCTCTTCCTGCATGAGGTGCCATCAGCAGAGGTGGCGAAAGTGTTGGTTCAGGTTAGTGTTGTTCCCTGGCATGAAGATCTTTTCTGAAGTCAGCCCCAACTGTGAGGCCTGGACCATCCAACACCAGGTACCACCGCTGGGGCTCATCTACCTCTTTGTGCCATCACTGGGAATAAACCCGCTGCCAGTGACCACTTGGGAGTGCAGGGTCCGCTATGTATATATGTAATATACATAGTTCTGGTTATTACCAAAGGCAGAGTCCCTGTGCTGGGGCCGTACGTGCACAGACAAGACTGAATAGATCACACTGCTGCAGACTGAGAACTGAGGCTTGCTGAAATAACTGGTTTACATGAGATAAATCAGAAAGTCTGTGTGAATGACAAGAATTGCAGATTATTGTTTGAATCCTGTCAGATACACCTCCCATCACTGCAGAAATAAAGATGGATCCAATAAGATATCGTGAAAGTGAAGTAGCCTGATGTTCCTACCTTCTTCGTTTACAATGGACAGGCTCTGGGTCTGGCCACAGAGTGTCTTTGTGGCCACAGTGACCCTTCTACAGCTAGAGACTGTGCCAAATGCTAAGGAATCACTCCATATATGCCTCTGCCTTTGACTCTCCCTTCACTCAGAAATCCCCATAGACCTCAGGATCCAACACTGTCATCGTGCATGTCACAGCCAGGAGTGTGAAGAAGCACCATCTCATCCCTGTGCCTACAACCCTTAGTGCAGCTAAAGCAGCACAGTCACTCTGCGTGCGCACAGCACTCATTGTGCCGGTACGAAGACACACAAGTCTGTATATGCTCAGAGCAGCCTGCTGGTATAGTGTGTCTTCATTCCCCTACCAGGAAATTGCTTTAGTTATGGAGACGAGTTGAGACCTTCCTTGCACCTGGACAAAACCAAAAGGGACCCAGTCCCTCATCTGTTCCTAGTACCAGTCACCTACAGCTTGAAACAGTTGATCAGCCCTTTCCATCCATTTCCTCTTCGCTATTCATGCTGTGGATCCTACTCCCATCACTTTGATCCTCGCCCCAGGAACTCCAGGACAAGCCACTGACTTTGTCATGTACGAAAAGGTATCTCTTCCAATGTAATGTCAGCGTTCCTAAATTTGTGGATCCCTATCTCAAGATCCTTAACATAACATACGGTGTCATAAAAGTGAGAGATCAAATAATCCATCCTCCTGCCCTTGAAGGATCACTTACACAAGCATCTTCCTTGGCAGGTATTCCTACATGGACCCAAGCTGCTTCTCTGTTGGAAGCCTGTGACCTTGCTGAATGACTTCTCCTTGTACTCTGACCTCTTTCCCTCTGTCCAAATTGGATATCCTCAATTTTTCTTTCCACAATTCAAACCTGGTCCTCCAAATAGACTAGTCTCTGTATTCCTGTCCATTGCCACCTATGCCCGTTCTTGTGACTTTATTGGAGAGAGAAGAAATCGCACCCACGAGAGTTTCTGCAGTAAGAGGGGGTAGTCAGAGCACCTCATTCCAAAACTCCACACAAACTAGGCAACAAGAGCTAAGGAAATGTTCATTTCTCTGTAAAGTTTTTGTTGAACCTCTTGAGCTCCTTCTCCAGGATAAAGCTCCCAATTTACACCTCTGTAAACAAAAGCAGAATCCATCACTCACAGCCACGTTATTTTCCTTGATTGTTCCCTACATGCAAAAAGCAGAAGAGGAATGTGTTTTCACAAGTGAAAGAGGGAGAGAGAAGAAAATAGGAGAGATTGAGAGAAAGGAAGAGAGAGACGCTCTAAAACCTCATTTTCCTGGTAATTTACTCTTCTATTCAGTTGAGTCCTGCTGCTCGTAAGCCTATTCCTGTTACAATATTAGATATAAACAAGTAAACTGTGTAATGGATCACATTAAGCAGGCCCTGCATCTTGAGGCAGGATTTAATTTGCATGGCAGATTATCTTGTCTGCAGTAGGAGAGGCACCCTGGGGCACTGACTGCATTAATAGGATCTAGTCTCTTAAAATCCATTAAGTCAATTGAGTGGACCAGTCTATAATCTCATTTCAAATCCAGCGTGAAAATGCTTAAACACTAGCCCTATGACACCGACAGCAGAGAAGTGACTAAAGGGACATTGGAGACTGCACTGTGCCATATTGCCTGCCTGCTGGGAGCGGGGAAGGGAGGGGAAAAGGGTAGGGCTCATTCTCTTCTAGCAAACTCCATTCAGAAAGATGCTGACAGCAGGAGTGAGGTGAGGAGAGGAGGCAGGAGCTATGTAAGGGAAAAGACTGTGGAGTTTATCCCAAGTAATGACAGAGGGCTGTTAAACAATGTGAATTGGCTGATGAAGTTCTGGATACCTTATAGCTTCGACACAGTCGGAAATACTGGACTGTGAAGGTGATATGTATGCCTTTACAGGGATGTTCTACCATGAGTCACTGAGAATAGGGATTTTCAAACTGTACAGAAAATAGGATGATTCTGGGAAATGTGGCATTGCAGTTAAAATACAAGACTAGAATATGAGACTGTCAAAGCTGTGGAAACCTAGGCTTATGGCCTCTCTCTGGACTGCCACCAGCAGGCAACGTTCTTGAACTCATACACATTTACACAAGGTTATTCTTGGCCCAGCTGGTCCAAGTAAGCTTTCCCCATTTGCTCCAAGGAAGAATATTAGATAAAGGCTCAATCAGTCTTAAAAAGCCTGGCCACAAGCTCCCTGAGGTAAGAACTGGTTTTGGTTTGGATATATGTAAAATATTTAGCATAAGGGGTCTCCAGTCTGAGGTTTGGGCACTCTGACCGCATTACACTAACCTATTGTAACCACAAATAGCAATAATAGTAGTAGAGGACAGACAAAGTTAGATATATTGAAAACAGACAGATAGAAACTCAAAAGGAAGAAAAAGGACATAATAACATAACCTAAAAATTGAAATAGTAAGAAACCTCCAGGATGAGATGGCATTTATGCAAACACTCTAAAGAAATCAAAGTATAAAGAAGTTACTCACAAAAATATTCAATTTACCATTAAAAACAGCCACTCTCCCACCAGGCTGGAGGGGAGCCAACACTCTGCGCTTCTTTTAAAAGAGGTGCTAAGGGCAATCATGGGAATTATAGACCTCAGTGAGCCTTACGCCAGTACCAGGAAAAATAGCTGAGAAAATCATTAAAGACAGAGTTATAAAGCACCAGGCTAGGTGAGTGTAATGTGGTAAAGAAGCAGCTCAGCTTCTCCAAGCTGACTTTCTGACCCGTTAGTGTTCCTTGGAAATGTCAGCAGCTCTGAAGAAGCAGTGATAAGTAGGAGTCACCTAGCTATTAAGGATTTCACAAAAAACACATTCAAAAATTTTAGGGCTCCACTCCCACTAACATGCATAAGCCCCAAGGGTGGGATTTTACAGCACACCATTGATTTCAAAAGAAGAAGAATGAATGTGGTACTAAGTTCTTTTAAGAATCCCATTCCTCATAAACTGTGGCAATGTCTCTAGGAGGGATCAAATGTAGGCACTAAAACCCAAAAGACAGACCTCTCCCACATGAGCTGAAGGTGAGCTGCAGCAGTCGGCTCTAGCACGCTACTGAAGCATCTGGTTCCTGGGGCACACGCACGACCGTGTGCCCTGTACACCTGCAGTGGATTTCAGATGACCATACCAGGTACATCCTCAATGCTGAAGCACGTTGGGAAGGGGCTGGAGGGCTATAGCAGCACTGTTCAATAGCCCACTATTGAAGAGTGGCAGAATATTGCCCAGAGCCATTCCAAGCTGCCGTGAGCGAGGCTGGCCCCGCGAGCCCACAGGATGCAAGAGGTCAGAGGTAAATTGATCAGGTTCTTGAGCATTTGGGCAAAACCCAAAGTGGCACTTGTAAGAAAAACCTGCTCCATAGCCAATAAATCACCTGCTTCCAATCCCACAACTGTGTGGCTTTGCTCTGATGTATTTACAGCATCTTGAATGCAGTTGATTTACATGCTTCCACTTCTCCTTATTCCTTCCCAGATGGACATCTCTCAGCTTGCCATGCCTGGCAGCACTCACACTGTTACAGGTCTCAGCACTAGTCCCTCCTCTGCCAACACACAGCTTCTCCTTCCTAGCCCTTTATATGCTGTCAGACCTGCTGCCCAAGGAAATTGTGTCATGGGAGCCCGAGGGACTGATATTAATCCAGTGGTGACTACAAGTCATAAGAGCCCAATATATTCTCCATTTCAAGAAATCTCTCAACTCTGATTGCTAGGTGCTATATACCAGAGAGATCACTATATACCCATCCTATTCTTATTCCCTTCCTTAAATATTCCCTTTGTAGGGAGACAGGATCCCATGGAAGATGGATCTTTGGTTTGGTCCAGTGCACCAGATTTTATTTTCTGAGCACTCGACTCTCGCACACCAGAGCTTTCCCAAATTTGCAGAAGCACAGCCTCACTCTTTTCCTTCATAGCTGCTTACTTCAAGTGCCACCCTCCCCAAGTGAACACTAACATTCACACAGCAGTTTCTGCTCAAACTCAACATTTTGTCAGCAGTCCTCACCAAACTGCTGAACGTAACCTCTAGGGTCACGAGGGATAACGGCAGTCACGCTCCTTTGAACTCTAAAATTGCACTAGGCAGTGCCACAGGACCCCTGATGGGGTAGATGCCCGCAGACAAATATCTCTTCTACAGACAAGTTGATATAAGAAAGGGGAGCACTTTTGCCTGGGGTGCAGAGCTAACACATACTCTGGAGAGATGCAGAAGGAAATTTTCAGCTTGTGAGGTTTTCTTACTGGTTTCGGGCCATTCCCTGCTGCCCTTAAAGGAGGCTTGTGGCTTAAAGACAGAAGCAAGGCTGTCACCTTTTCCTAAACATATACCACGACACAAGTGAACTGCAACTTTCAGAGCAAACCGCATCATCCTGCCTACTCACAGTTGCTCACATGATGCCCTGCATTATCACAGATCGACACTACTCTTTTTCTTTGAAGGAAAGAGAGAACTATCAGCTGTTTGCAAACCACAGTATCATCTACCTCTCCCACACAAACCACAGATCAAAGGCCTCCCCTTCTCCAAACCACAGACAGGTCCCAGGGGCCCGAAGAAGCAGATGTCTAGCGGTTCACTTTCTGCTAGACACACACATGTAGGACTGTGCAGTCTCTGCAATATGTGGTAGAAAGGAAAATGTTTCCCCTTAGATACGCCAGGTGCATATCTGAGATGCACAGACCCACCCAGTCACTCATACCCACCTGCAGGGAGGCACAGGAGAAACTGAGGAGAGACACGGACTATTATACAGAGCTAGTGATACACAGCTCCGACGTGGAGCACTGGCTTATAAATGGAGTACAAACAGCAGAGCAAGGATGAGAAGTTTTCTCCTGTACCTTGAAAAGCAAGACCCAAATTCCAGCAGGATACACCAGGAACCATTTTAACACCACCCCTTCTGCTCTTCAGCTTCCATTTTACAATGCAGCACCTCACCTCTACCCAGAGCATAAAGGAAAAATTGAATGTGCACCCTTCCTGAAGCCACGGTATCTGCTTGAATCTGACAAGATCTTGAAACAACAGTTTCAAGAAGCGCAGACTGCCCCATTCATCTCCCTGAGTGGCTCACTTGCCTCCTGATGACAATCTGCTAAATATCTCCACTTAATTAGTTCGCTGTTCCTTGAAGCAAGTAAGAATGCAATGTGAAGATTGTGCTAGGACTATCCTTATATAAGCTACTCAATGAGACAGTTCATTTTGTTGAAAAGAGAGCTGGCAGTTTTGGGGAATGCCTCAACTTATCTTTCCCTCATCAAGAATGACTCAGATTCAATAGGCCCAAAAAGACACCAAGTCAGACAAGCAAAAGAAAAATACAAGGTTCTTCGAGGTGCCCTCCAGAGCCCAGAGCGTGACTGCGTGGATGCTGTGGGCTCCTGGTGTGCTTCAGAGAAGGGTCTGTCTGCATTGGGGGGTGAGAAAGGTCATGAATTGCACTTAAGTGAGGACGCAGGGGAAACCATACAGTTTCAGGAGACTAACAGGAACATTAGAGAGGTCTCTGGCTTGGAGAAGTGAGGAACAGAGAACAAAGCGAAGCCAGTGTCTCTGGTCAATTTAAGTATGTATCCCTAAAGAGAAGGAAATAAAATAAAGGATAGATATAAGAAGAATAAATCTTTGAAAATAAGGCAAATATTATGCCAGCACTACAACTTTACCCAGGACTGGCAAGTGTGGTGCAAGCCTGCAGTGAAGAGCGTGAGAATAGACAGTAGAAATTGGCACCCATGATGGGGGCTTTATTTAAGATGAAAAGAAATATGGGTTTCCATGGGCCTTAGCAAGGCAGAGATGGAGACGAGCTTCCATCCAATAACAAATTCATTAGTTTTCCTCATTAAAGGTGTTGACCCAAGATATATTCCCCAACTGGGAAAAACTAGGACCTGCCATCTCCTGGAGTGTCACTGCACACTGGATGAGCTGCAGGCAATCACTAAAGCCTGACAAGGGTATATCTGCTGAAGACTAAGGACTGAGTGCTCAGAAATCCAATCCTCTCTCTTGGCAGCCCACTGCACTGCAGAAAAACAGATGTGAAAGCTGAAGTGTATGGGTTGTCCCTGGGTAAGTCCACAGAATTCAACTGACTTATCAGAAATGGCTGTGGTCCAACATGTCTGTGACAGTCAAAAGTGGGCATGGTCTACAACAAGCTTTGGCTCAAACCCTGAATGGAGATCATCTAGAGTGCCTTTAACTAAAATTAAACATGAAGATTATCAGCTTGCTGTGAGTGCGGAACACAGAGTCCCTGACCAGAAAGAGAAAGGAAAATTGTTAGGAAAGGTCACTAGCAACCCATCCTTCGTGTTCTGGATGGTGGCATTTGTTTCCCTGTTACCACGACATTGGATCTTCCCAGGTATATGCTACAGCATCAGTAACATACTGCTTGCTCCCATGGATATATTCCCTTGCTTCCTATCCCACAGCATATAGCTTCTATATCCTCCAAGCATATGGAAAACTCACCTTACATAGTGGATATTTTATTTCAAAGAGAGAGTTCTGCTAGAACCTTCTCTTTCTATGCAAAATGGTGTAGAAAGGTAACATAAAAGCATCACAGAGTTTGGTTTTATTTGCTTTATACGGATGACATTTTAGCATGTACTAACACATTCATGTGCTCCTAAGCTCAAGCAGTGGAGTCTGAGAGAGCATCCTGCTCCAGACTGGGATGTGCCCATCCGAGAGCACAAGCCCTGCTGGGCCTGTGACTGGGAGGCATGCAGGGCCCATATATACCAAGGGATCCAGTCACCAGGCTGTAAGGCGAGGAAGATCAAAGCAAACATTGGTAAGCAGCTGGTGAGGGAATCCCACTCATTCCTTCCTCTGGGTGCTGTGTCTACCTTTCTATTCTACAGTTCTGTAACAAGAGCATCTAGACCTGAAGCATTCATTCTTCCCTAACCACAGCCCCATAGACCCTGGTGGCCCCAGATTCCAGGGAAAAGGACTTTCAACACGTGGCAAGGCAGAGTTGAAGGTGGTTAAGCTGTTTGTCATCTTAGTGCTGCAGTAATTTCCCAGCTGATTTCTGAACTCCAGAAGAAAGGACACGGATGGAGGGGAGGAGGGGAAGCAGAGGAAAAGTCGACTTCATCATTCAACAAGAGTTTGTGAGAAAGAAGGTTATATTGGGGGACCACCAAAAGCGATGTCTTTCATTGCCCCACCTCCCACAAGGCAAAGGTGCAGTGTTACCTCTTCTCCCACCCCCCCACCTCATCTACCCCCCCAGCCAAAGTATTCGCGAGCTCACCATATAATGCAGTTTTTCATGGCATGCCTGCTTATCAGGGCTCTGAAACTATGTGAGACATGCATGCAGACAATAGGCCTGTCTCTCAGCCACGGAGGGCTCTGAAGGGATCCCTTTCAGCGCTCACAGATTGCTCTGTGTTCCCTTAATTGACAGACCCGGCCAAGTCTGACAGCAGTGGCGTGCAGCTGGTGCGGGCTGCTCTGTCTCAGGTAGGCCACCTTTCAGCAGGGAAATTGCCTTTGATTGGCTTTATTGGAAGGAGCTTCTCCTGTTCAGCTGGCAAAAGTCTCTTGTATTTTAATGGCTGGCAGTTTAGAACCAAACTCTCTTTCCCAGAAGGTTACCTCTTCTCCCCATTTCCAAAAGCTCTTAGACCTAAATAAGCTGTCTTGAAAAGGACTGGACCCCAAACGTAAGGGACAACTTTATTTGGTCAGAACTGCTACGGGTCTGGGACTTTCTGGAGCTGCTTTCTTTCACATCTCAAATCTCCAAGATTTTGGCTAGAGCCTGCATAAACTAAGATCACAAAGCAAGAACAACAGAGGAACTGACAAGTGCTAGCAGGAAGTTCTTCACTACTTCTTCTGGAGCTTCAGCGTGAGAACCTAGGCTGCCACTTTCAAGAAGACCTGCAGGAGTTGGTCCCTACCTTTTCCTAGAAGACAGTGGAGGCTGGACATGAAATTCCACTCATTACTTTCAGCCTCAGGTATCTGTGGCACCAGTTATTTACAAAGAGTCTTTAGTGTGCAAATGAACATTTCCTGGTGGAAAAAAAAGAGAGATTGACGAGACTGGTATCTTTAAACTGGTAGCCTGAATCTGATTGTCCCGTCTCTTCCTCCACTTTCTAGAAGCTAGATGAGGCTATACAGGCTAGGGCATCACATGCTTCAAGGGCTACCAATTCAGTCCCTAGTTCTTTTCTGCATTCAAGATATCCCAGCAGGGAGAACAGAGTAAAGCTTCAGCTTTTTCAGGGAAAGTGTAAAAGTAATTTCCAATGCTTTCCATAGCCTTTTCTTTTCCAAAGTTTTGATGGCCTTAGGATTTATTTATTTTTTTTTACATCTGTACTTGGCTTTTCACTGCATTTTATTATAGCCTTTCTGCCAGGCTTTGCTTAACAACATAGAGAACCAGGTTCAATTTTTAGGGGTCATTAGTAAAGACCACTTTGAGAAGAGCATCAGAAACCTGCAAAAATTAAACTAAACTACTTGGGCGCTCAATGAGCTATGCTTCTCCACAAATGACGACTCAAATGACCTAACCAACCAGTTCTTCAA
Organism: Aramus guarauna; assembly: GCA_013400195.1. NCBI lineage: Eukaryota > Metazoa > Chordata > Aves > Gruiformes > Aramidae > Aramus > Aramus guarauna. The sequence goes on along the minus strand of VXBL01003742.1, from coordinate 70,712 downwards.
TGAAGGGAGAAAAGAAAGAGAAATGGAAAGAAAAACATGAGTTCAAATAATTACCAACTGCACCTTTCTCAAAGAACAGCAAGAAGAATTTAAAGCTCTCCTCTCCAATTTCCTGGTGCAGGAACAGCTGGGGCAGCGAGTTGCTTCCTTCTACCTGCAGTAACGTGCAATCTAGCATGCTTGTGCCAAGCCTCAGGACTCTCTCCTCTGCTCTCCCAGGTAGTAAGGTGGCACCAGGTTGCAGCTGACCTATAGGACATGTTGCCATACAGCCACCCCAACCCTCTTCTCCCACCCATTCCACCTTCCCAGTCTTGTCAGCTGCTGTCCCTGCCAGGCATTTCTGCCTAGCCACTGCTCTTCTCATCAGTTGCTCTCACTTGCTTCCTCACTTGTGTGATATCTGTGCTTTAATAGTTCATGGAGTGTGTGTTATGGTATGCCAATCTGTATTGTCTGATAAAGACTTTTAAAACAGCTTCTTTCCTTAAATGCAAAGCTTTTGCGCTCCAGGGTTGTAAGGTAGAGTATCCGCTCCCATAAGGTGCCCTCAGGCAATTGCTTTGTCCAGCTTCGTACACAGTGTTGCAACTACATAATTTCCCCCCAGTTATGACAGCATCTTTTTAAACAGAAACAATGCAAATACAAGAAAACGTAAAAGTAGGTTAAAGCTGTGCCAGACCTGCACGCAGATCCCTTTCTCTCTCTCTCTCTACCAAAAGACAACAGGGTGTTCCTGCTCTTCAGGGGTCCATCCTTCCATCTCCTTCTAGGAAACACTTCTTCTCTTGAGGTATCAAGCTACTAGAAATGGGATCCCAGAGGTCCTGCCTGTTGAAGAGATGGAGGTGCTCCAGATGAAGGCACAGATGCTGTTGCAGTAGACTCCGTGCTTGAGAGTCGTTTCCCACTTTAGCCAGCTGTGCAACCTCTGCTGAAGCTTCTACAAACGGTCAGCACAGACAAGCACTGAAGGGACTGACACCCACTATTAGACACAATAACTGCATGTTCATTGGCTTTGACCTGTCCAGGTTTTAGCCTAGACACCAAAGCAAAAGGGAAGCTTGTTGTGTGATCAAAGCGCTGGACTAGGATTTGGGGAATTTGCACACAATGACATAAGATGCTCTAAATTTCTTTTCAAAAATTCCAGGCATTTCCCTGAAAAGCACTGACCACATTTGCTACAGGATTTAAGGTTTCTGGTGCTGCTTCTCAGCTATGCAGGGTATTTCAAAACAGTGGTGTTTAATCCTTTATATAATATCGATAGAGAGAGAACAGGAATTTCTAGCAGGTCCACACATTAAACTATCAGAAATATCACAGTGTTAGGCAAAACATCATCACAAGTTGCTCCTATAAATATCACCTATCAATGCCTACCCCTATAGCATCTGGGAATTTTGTGACAGCAGTGAAATCCTCCTCTCATTCCTGCATACATCTCTGTACTGCTTGCTGATTTGTTTTATGCTGCTCTGTACTTTCCTTAATGTTATTTGGAGTGGTTGCTTGAACCACTTGAAGTGGATGTGAAGTTACAGGGAGGTGTGGTTTTGTTGTTTGGGGGTTTTTTGTTGTTGTTGGGTTTTTTCCCACAGAAGATTGTCTTGTAGGATTTCCTAAAGATGCTCAGAAACTGGATTCATCTGCTCCCTGGAGACTGATCTCCTTTCCAAGGAAAGATCTGCTGTATCTCACCACTAGTACGTTCTGTCCCTATAAGCTACAAAATACTAGTTGCCATATGAAAATCTGACTTTTAGGTAGGTAAGGCTTATACTTTAGGAACAAATCACTATGGCTGAGATGATCTTGGCTGAAGACAGTGTCAGTTAGACTGTGTATGTGTACACCAACAGGGCAGGCTACAGGCTCTATCACACACCGTAGAAGCACAGGGCAAATGGTACAGGTCCCACATGGAACGTCCCCTGACCTCCAGGGAACAAAGCTCTGCGTACTACATAACACAGAAGGAAGCAGAGTTTCTGCTGGGCATAAACTGTTAAGTCTGAAGTTCTTTTTTCACAGGCAGACAAGAATTCAGACTTTTGCTAGGTGGGCTGACATGCTATGTGCCAGGACAGACAGCACAGGTACACCTGCACTGGCATAGACAACATTATCCTGATACTTAGCATCGCCCCCTTGGGCAACCACAGGCTTATATTTTAATTTATAACCCAGTGATCTTTCCCAGGGCTTATACTACTTTTTCAATACCTGATAGCACATGCTGTTATGTCCAGCAAGGACCATTTCTCTAGGGCTATTGGGACAAACTGAAAAAGAGTGGTCACAAAAGCACTGAGAAAGACACAACAGTGGCACAAATTCACATTGAAGGGGGATTGATCGGCGACGCTTTTTTTCCCATGTGAAAGCTCTTCACTGGGAAAGTCTCCAAGCCAAAGAGGAGAGGCCCAGAGGGAGGGAAGAGCAAGAGGCCCCAAGGGCAGCCAGGAAAAAATGCTTCTGACTCTGCTAGGTGACATCTGGATAATTCATAAACGTTGTTGTCTCCTGATGCTACCTGGGCTAGGGAGGCAACCAGCCACTAAGGGTCTGAAAGGACTTCAAGTTACTGTGCTGGAAACTCAACGTTTTCATCATGACCACTCCAGTGGGAGTCTGGTCACAGACATTTCAAGTAACTGTGCTCACAGCCTGATGTAAGGCTTTGCTAACCTCCCGGTGCTGGCTAGTCTAGGCAGGGGCAGGAGGTCCAAGGAACTTGGCTTACGGGGCAGAGGGCTCGGAGCTCTCCCAGTCCCTGGGCTCAGAGAAGGAGAAGGGCTGTGAAGGATGGGGGTGGCAGGGAAGAGGCATGTTCCAGGGATGCATGCAATGACTGCCATAGGGCCAAGTACACACCCAGGGCCCTTGAGCAACCCTCGCAGGGTAACGTCAGTCATTTCCACTAGTGGGGGAGGCGAAGAAGAGAGCTAGGAGAGTAGCTCAGCTGCAGCAAAGCCACACAAAGTTGGTCTGTTCGGCTGCCTTTGTGGCACTGTTGTATTTATTGAAGGCAGCAGCAGTTTGTTCTGTCCTTTCAGTTACTGTACGGGACCCGATCAGGGTGCAGATGGGACTACAAAGCAGCCCTTGTTGTCAGTAATGTGACTCACATGTCAGGCTCTTATTTGCTGTCAGTGGCTTTATTAAAGTCTACAGTTTCAGACCCTAGACCCTTGCCTATTGTATCCCCTGGCCCCAGAGATTCTCTTAGGGAGCGCTCACAATTACCAACTCTCTCACGAGAGCACACAAACACACTGAGCTGGCATAGCAACTGTGCACTCAGGGGTGATGCCCAGGCTAAAGACAAGCTGGGGCACTTTGCAACTTTAGAACTACTATATGTACAGAAATGGACAGAGCAGAGGCTGTGTCTGGAGCAGGATCTCTCCCTCTAAGACCACCTGGTAATGTATGCATTCATTCACATGTTCTGCGCTTATGGATATGCTAAAATTCACTCATGCTCACATATGCATTCATAGCTATGTTCTCCTCCATGGCAACATACACATTCACATACATGCTCACTTACCTTTTTGCACACACATGCTTGTGCACTAACGTGGATACACAGATGTGCCTCACATTTGCACATCGCACACCACACAGGCACGTTGACAGGCCCCACACGGGTACTCATAGTCCTTAGTCATGCAGGCAGGTACCCGTACTCTCACCACTGCATTCTCACACTCAGCCACGCACAGCTCACAGATTGCAGTCTCACACTGATATATATATTTTCATGGACTCAACAGGCACTAGCTAACATACCTGCAGAGTCACTGGTACATGCAGATGAAGATTCCCACAAAGGCACTTGCATCCCTTCACACTTAATGACTGCGTCACTAGAACAAAATTTCCATTTCAGATACTCAGCTGCAGTTGAAAACTGTTTCTTAGGCAAATCTTACTGTAAAAGGTTCAAGCCCTGATCTCTACATAAATGAAGAGCAGTTTCTCTGACTGCACTAGATGCTAAGGTTGCTCAGAGCAGAACGATCACCTCCTTCTGACATGAAATAACCTTTCAATGCCATGGTTCTTCCCCGCCACCAAAGGGTTCTCTTTCTAACCTTAAACTAGAAAGCTGGAGACTTGCCGCTAGCCCTGCTGTAGTGCACAAAGTCTGTCCCCAAGTCAGACATCTACAGGAGAAACCAAGAAACAGGCTATCAAGACCACTGAAATCTTCTAGAACGAGAATGGAGGACATTGGGACAGAACCAGTTGGGAAAAGATCTTGCGTAAAAAGAAAGAAAGAAAAAAAAGAAACTCAACAGGAGTTTGAGAACAAGAATGCAAATGCTATGATAACAAAGGAGGGCTGGCTTGGATGTCCCAAGGTGTCAGTGGGAATCCTTCCACTGGCTTCCGCATTGCATTGGGCATGGTGTCACACTAGCAGTTTCTGTTCAAGAGTCTCTTCAGCAACAGCAATGAAGTAACGGTCACACATACACATGCTATGCACCCTAAGTCATATAAGCCCATGCTTATTCTCATTTCTGTTCAAAAANTATTTTTTTTAAAAAAAAAAAAAAAAAAAAAAAAAAAAAAAAGGGGGGGCTCATACATATGCTTAACATTAATAGCAAGCAAACTTCAATGAGAATCAAGTCCACGATTCCCTGCAAACCCCCCCCTGTGACACAAAGCAGTAACATTCTCCCATAACATGAAAGGACCATGAGATAAATTAATTTTTTGTCCAGGTCACAGAACAGCCCTTCTGAGTTGTCTTTGAGTGACTTAAGCACAAAACCAACCTCTGTTCTACACAAGCCTTGATCCCACTTAACCATGACAAAACTTGTGGGCTCTGATCTGCAATGGCAAACTTGGCCATCTGTGGGCTTTATGGACCTTGGACACTGCACAAGGATCGTGATGCTGAAGCATTGGATTCTTCACACTCCAGCACAAGCCATGTTAGCCAGCCACTTAAGTAGCTCTGAATGATTCACTAGCTTTGGTATTTTTTTTTATTGCCTGCTGTTAAAATTCTGTGTTGCTTCTGTATTGGTGTGCACTGGTATGTAGCTGTTTTATTCTACTCAAAGAAAGGTGAATTTCAATGATCAGGTGGTCAGAAGTGCTTTAGATGTGAATGAAAGCTGTCACTTAAAAAGTCATCCATTAATCCTGTAATTGCCATTATTGCTGTGAATTTAACCTCATAAGAGAAATAATTTTACTGCAGAATTCACATAGGATATTGCAAACCAAAATACTCTATATTTACAACTCTGGGAACAGATATGAAGAAAACAAGTCCAAAAGAACAGTTATATTGATTAGTAAGGGCTCTAGATCTGCACAGATTTATTTCTGCATTTTGTTTTATACATCTAGGCAATTATTCTGAAATCAAACTAAACACATAAAAAAAATCTTTTCAGGATTAGAGCCAATAAATACATACCAGAGACCTGATGTTTCAGAAAAGGTCTGTTTCTTAAAGAATCCAAGTCCGAGTTTCTAAGCAATACAAATCTTATTCCAAAATTAAACCTTAAAATAGGGAATATAAAGAAAAGAGAACTGCACCAAAATACAAGACAAGTCACCTTTAGGTGCTAAAAGCCCATTTATTTGCTATTTAATGTCATGGAGTGAACACCACAGATTGCACTATTATAAAACACAAGGATACTTTAAATCACCTCACTACAGAAATATATAGAGATATTTCACTCATATATATGTATTTATTTCATTCTGACAATACAAAGGCTAGTATTCCTATTTCTTTCTGGAATTCTGTGTACTTCAAAAACAACCTTACTTTTAATCACAGGGCAAGCTGCATAGGAGTGGGTCTGGACTGGTAGGAATGGCTCTGTATTTGTGCCAGCGTTAAGGAGAACGTTGTATAACGTTTGTAAAATGCGATCAAAGCTGGTGATAAGTGTAAAATATCAATTAAAGCAATACAGATGTACAACTGTCCTATTGCACTGTTTCTGTCAGAGGATCCCAAACTGCTTTGCAAATTATTACTGTTCTGCTGTTACTGCATGTGACGGTAGCCCCAGTGGACTTGGTCAGAAACCAGTACCTCCCCAAGCTGGGCGCGACACCGATGCTTTCCCTACACTCTGTAGCCTAGCCAGAGGTTATAATCTGAACGTGCTAGAACCTGCTTGAAAACTGTAGTATATTAAAACAGTGGATCCCAGGATGCTGTGTGTTTACTTGCTCAGTAGTATGCTTTTTCCTCCCCGACTAAACAGTTTGATTACGTGCTTCTGTGGAAGGGCCTTTTAAGATCACTTTGACCCTACTTAGTTGCCTTTAGTAGCAGTTTGGCTGCAATTTCAAGCTCTTGACTACGCAGATCATATTCAGGTCATACCACATTATAAGAGGAGCTAAAAACAGCGTATGAAGGCAGAGCCTCTAGATGACCCAAGACATAGATATAACTAAGCAGTCCACATAACCACTAGGCTTAAAAGCCATCGCCTCTCTGGCCTGGAAACTTGCTGTGTCCTTCTGCTACGTTACTGCACAGTTGACCTTCCTAGCCTGCCCGTTAGCACAGCTGCCCTCCCTGAGTACCTCTCCACTGATGCTTTCTTTAACACGGCAATCAGAAGCTACTTGCCTTCCTTCTCAAGGACTTTCACAGCTACCCATACTCTTAACATCTCTTATTTTGGGCAAGAAAAAGAGCACCCCACCTCTTACGTGCCTCTACTCCCAGACCCACTGTTAATTGCTGGATCTCCAAATCAGTGCCCTTGTGCCTCCTCCTGGGTTGCCCTTCATGAAGTAACAGAGCTCCTTATAAATGCCCCAGGGTTGTTTCGTTGGTCTCCATCAAGAGCCCACCTGTAAGGTCCATTATAATGACATTTAAAAAAAAAAAAAAAATTAGCCCCATTTCGTTATGCTGCTAGGGCTACTTCAGACAGTCTCCATGCATTCCCCCAGCCATGTCCTATTCTCATCACCAGTTGTCTTTTACCTTACAGTTTCTTTCTGAATCTTTAGAGCAAAGACAGCTTTTCTTCTCAGCAGCTATTCAAGCAAAACATCAAGAGTTTCGGGAATGAACTTGGAAATGAGGGTCCTACACTTGGTTCCTGACTCTGCTGTTTCACTTGGTAACCTTTGTCTTTGCTTCTCTCTCTAGTAAAAGGTCTGCTTGCCTCCAAGAGCATTTGCCACATGTGCAAAGTATTATGAATTAGAGATTTACACTCAAGCAAAATTCCACTATCATCAGAACACCCCAGTGTGTGACTTAATCCCAACAGTCACACCCAAATTATTACTCCAGAGACTCAGGCCGCCTGTTTGGATTCTTATACCTCCACTGTCACAGTGCAGTCAAACCAGACCAGCAAACTCCAGATGCTGGTGTAATTCAAAGCCCCTTGGGGTAACTGTCTGACCATCTCTGGTGGTAACTGGGTAAAATACTAAAAGTCATCAGCCTGTTACAACCTCTACTAAAAAGCTCCATCTTCTAGCTCATGAATTAAAAGATCCAAGACTGAACACTGGCAGCTGACAACACATCCTCAGTATGGCATTATATCAGCTGCATGAAATTGGGTTTGTGGAAGTGCAAGAACTGCAGGATATTGAAGTGACTGGGAAAATGTAACAGCATTTCCCCTAATTCAGGCACATGGCCCAATCCTGTAGATATTTTGCCTTAAGGGTTTTTATTTACAGACATAGCTTAGGACTGTGCTGGCTCTCTCTTCAACTTTCTATCTGCTGGCCCTGCTTGCTAGATAAATAGCTATACTCATATAGAAAAACCTGCACTAATAAAAACATAGACAGCCAGAAATCTGCTGCCAACAAGCAAAATATCCTATATTTCACTGCTCTGCCATGGGAGAGTCATATCTCACTGAACAAATATTCATTCCCAAACACTGTGCTAATGCATAAAAGAGTCTCCAACATGTCTTGGAAAAATGACTGAAAACCAAGGCACTCTGGGCTTCAAATTTTCTTTGCTTTGTTTTGCCTCTCCTCTTTCCTGCCCATACACTTGGGACCATTTGAAGAGAAGATGAGTTTAGATTTTTCTATGTGCTTTTGTTCTTTAACTCTTCTCTCTACCCAAATAAGTGGAACAGTGCTTTGGCCTGGGTTGTTTTTGTTTGGGGTTTTGGTGTTTGGGGTTTTTTGTTTGTTTGTTTGTTTGGGGTTTTTTTGCAGGGGGGGTGGTGGTGGTGGTGTTTTTTGTTTTTTCTCTTTTTAACTGAGTTTAATTGGTAGCAAAAGCGCTGCCTTCTCTGGTGTCAGTTATAACCATCTGATCAGGTCATAATCTTCTGTCTTAGACTGCTAGAGCTTTGAAGCAAGGAATCATCTTTTATTTGTTCTGCATTCATACGTTGCCTGGCACAGCAATGCCTCCATAAGTAATAGGGATCGATCCTTGGCATTCCAGCAACATGAATAATAAATACTAGTAAGCAGGGCTTGCAGCAATGAATGTGGTGGGTGGTTTCCTTGATTTAAGTCAGCAAAATCAAAACCAGGTCATTTGTCCTCAAGTCACACTTGGACTCAAAGCTCTCTGGGACTGTGTTTTGTGACTGCAAGGCCCATAAGCACAAGGAAGTCCCCCAGTACAAATGAGTACTTGGAAAGAATTCAGCTTCTGGATTGCCAATAATCAAGAGGCTACCTCTGTCAAATAAGTAATAAAGCTACGTCCTTACCTCATTTTTATAGCTTGGGGCAAGCAAAGACTTTTTCATTAGAATGACTAAGCTGCAAGGCAACTATCTTCCTAAATTCCTTTTCTGATTTATAACCAATAGGGAATTCTTTTCTGCTGGCTCACGAAAACGTTTGTGTAATTCTGATGCAAACTCTGAGGCAACTGCCACCTTCTAGGCCAGCAGAGGCTACATTTCTTAAGGAGAGTCTCTCAGTATTTACTAATGACACAGTCATATCACTGCGCTTGTTCTCATAACTCAGGATGACTGTGAGCTTTAAGATCCTTCAGAATGACAGGCACTATGACGGTAATGTAATCAGTTATTATATGACAGATGGCATTTCAGAAAGATACTGACCCAAACATAGCTTCTTATAAAGCATACACAGCCCTGTACAAGGTTTCATGATCTGGATAGCACGAGCAAAGAAAGGAAGCCAAATGTTTCTTAATAAAGCAACTGTTACTATTCTATCACGTTCAAAACTCCTGCTCCTGGCTGCACAGAACTTTGGCAGGTGTCATTACAGCAAATAAAAAATTAAAAATAAAAGAAAAGGTATGAACAGAACCGCTTGGTATATAAGAGGAGGAATGTTACACTGCCAGGATTAGAACCATTTCTAGGAAAGAATCAAAAAGTTTCTTTTCATGATTTAGTTTTTCTAGTTGGAGTTAAGGATGAAAATCAAGTTCTCTTCCAGTCCCCAACATAATTCCACAAAGAAACACGTTTCACATCAACAAACGCTAATAGAAAATGTTCCCCACTGCTCACATGAAACTGTTATGCAGATGAAACATGTTTCCTGCCAATAATGACAAGTTACCTGCGGTTAAAACAGCAGCTAATCAGCTTTATTCACCATTAACGTGAAATGAACACGATGCTAAGACTACAAAATGTTGGATCAAAACAGCCATGGTGGTGAGCTGGCTATACCAAGCGAGAGGTCCTTATCGTGTTCTCCAAGCACTGTGTAAGCATGAGTCTTTGAGGACTGCTTTGTTACACTAAGGCTTCACAGGTGGAAGATGCTTATTCATAGTATCAGGCAGGAAGAGAGTTATCTGTGGCTTTCACTTGCTCTCCAACTTAATGTACATTTCCCTTTATTTTACCTTCCAGTAAACAGCAGCTTGCCCTATCCAGAACACGTTGGTGACCGACAGCCTCCCCCACTCAGGCCTGACTGCCGACTTGAAAACAAAGTTGAAGGCATTTCACTCCTCAAAAGTGAACAAGAAAATTAACATCCAGTTCAGTTTCTTAGTTCAGTATTTTGGTCCAAACAAGATGATTACAAGTTTCACGTACATCAAGCAGCATTTTGTCAAGAAAGATGACGTTTAATCACAGAAATTTAGAGTAGGAGTCCTCTGTAAAATCTAACTCCAGTGTCCCAAGTTCCTTGCTATGGTCATTCATGTCAGAAATGTAATTAGCAGCACTGGAACAGGTCATGATCAGATATGCCAATGCCACTATATTTGATACTGAATTAAAAGTAAAGAGACTTGCACTTGTTGCTTCAGCTCCTCCAAGCACCATGACTCCCACCACATTCTCCAGATGCTATTCCCACCTGCTTGCTCACACCCTCTGGACCGAATAAAGCACACACAAGCCTAGCAGAGGCACAGAGACATAGCCAACAGCACATGTTCTCTATAGATCAGTCTCAATTTTTATTCAGCAAGGCTCTACACACACACTCTGGTATAAAAGAACAAGGATCCTTTAACCCTCATGTATAAGGAGCATTAGGCACTTTTTATCATAAAGATCTATATGTACCAGACCATATCCCTCAGCTGGCATAAATCAGCATCGCTCCCCTTGAATACAAAGAAATTACGTTATTTATTCACCACTCAAAGGCTGAGATCACTGAGAACACTGAACTTTCAGTTCTCTGTAGCCAAATCATTGAATACACAGATTATCCATACCAGAGACACTCAGACAGCTTGGGTTAAGCAGGGTCATATCTCAGGTGCAAGACTCTCCCCTGACCATGCAAACACAGCACTCTGGTGTCAGTAGACTCAAATGTCTTATTCCTAATTTTGAAGCAAGGGAAAAATATTTGGTCTGTAGTAAAGGCTGGAATTCTTGTTAGGAATAGGATTAAAGAGATGTGGACAGAGGGCTGGATATTTGCTGAATTCTGCAAGATAAGATAAGGCTAGCACAAGTAGATTCACATTGTCTGGTGGCAATGAGAGTACAGTGTATAATGCTGGTATGTTTAGGATTTGAGTTAAGAATCAGGGACAGCAGGATTGGAAGAGCCAAATTTATTACTGACCTCTGTCAGACCTGTAGAGGAAAGCCAAGGTCTGATACTACTAGATGAGAATGCCAAATTCTGGGTTTCTAAGCTGTGGTCAACAGTAGGATTAGAGTTGGGGATGGAGTCTGGAACAAGAGAGATTAGAAGGGCAAATTAATTGTCCAAAGCTTTAAGACTCATAAAACTGGATGAAAGTTGGTGCCACTACAGTCAAATATTTATTCTTAATTTTCCACTGACGGCAAGTGTCTGGGCAGAGGTCAAGGCAGGGTTAGGATTACAATTAGGCTCTAGCTTAGCATTCCAGAAACGAGGCTCTGCTAAACAATTTTTGTTGCTCATTTCTGCCAAACCTGCTCAGGGATAAGTAGATTAAAACGTATCATTTTTAATTGTCAGACAGAATGGGGTTACTGAGCCATGATCAATGCTGGAGCCGGAATGGCATCATTGCTTGAGGTAAGATAAGTGGTAAAATCAGTATCAGCATATTTAAACATCTTCCGATTAACTTTTGGACATAACTGAATTTCTAGGCCATCACCCATGCCAGGAATAAAGTGAGGACTAAAACTAAGATTTAGCATACAGTTCTGTGCAGTCAGGTTTACTGATGAATTCTGTCCAGTCTGCAGTGGGATTGCAGCCTGCCTCAATGAATTCAAATTTTTCATATTTAATGTTCAGAGATCAACAGGTTCTCTAGCCGTAAGTGATGCTGTGAGTAGCTCACATTTAGGGCTTGGAACAGGATGCTCTGCGGCACCATACCTCCATTGCAGAACTCTCGCAGGCCCTCAGTGATAAGAAAAAAGGCTGATAATATCAAAGACTTTGTGTTTAATTTCTGTGCCGCACTACATCCCTCTGTTACAGTGATCAGTAAGGTTATGGCTTGGCTTGGCCTCACGATTCACAATGGGAGGTTTTGGTGCTTGGTTTTGTCTGGTCCTTGAAGAAAAATTGAGGGCAGCTGCCAGAACATTCAAATACGTTATGCTGAGTTATTAGGAAGCCATGAATACCTAGGCTCTGAATAACCCTAGGGTTAGAGATGGCATTAGGGTTTAGATCTGGAGTTGAAGGCCATGCGGGGACAAGTTTATTGCTATGTTTCCCTAGATCCATAGATAAAAGAGCCACTATCAGTAAATTCATTCACCTCATTCCTAAGTTTCAGACACAACTGAACTCCCACGCCGGGACTGATGCTAAGCATAGGTTGGTGTTCGGGATAGGACAGGAGAACCAAACTTAATAGAGAATTCTGCCAGCACCATAAAGATTAAATGGAGACAGTCAGCAGTAGGTCCAAGAGTATTGTCCAAATGTTCAGGCAGCCACTCTATTAGCCTGCTCTGTTAGACACCAGCATTTGGGAAAGCTTCAGTAGAGGACTTTGGACAGGCAGGTATGCCGAACAGCCTTGTGACAGGAGCTCCAGCGGTGTACTGCTTCAGTATGTTTAGCCTGAAGAAATGAGTAGTGATGTCAGCAGATTTGACTATCTAAGCTTAATTTCCAAGCCATGAGAGCTGTGAACAACGCTACAGTAGAGTTCTTAGACATTACTATTTGGGATAAGTAACACACAGGAAATTACTAAATCCTGCCTCATCTGCTGAGGCAATTTCACAGTGAAATATGGAAATCTGCCTTAAAAAAAACCCCCAACAACCCCAAACCTGTTCTTTCCTGCCCAGGTGTAAATATAGAGCTCTTGCCAATCATTTTGTTGTATTTGCCAAAATTTCTACCATTTTCTTTGGAGATATATTTCTGTTTACCCATTTCATCTCCGTCTTAGCAATCAGAAGACCAGTTCTCTTTACGACAAAAACATATGTTTGCACCTCTGTATTCTCTTCTTCAGTGTACAGTTGTTGCATTTCATACTTTGTGAAGGTCTTGTGAAGGTTTCACACATTTCACTGTGACGAGGCATTAGAGGACAGATCTATGCAGGGATCAATAGCAGTCTGGCTTACTGCTAGTTTAGACCTGGTTGTCTTGTTGAGACAAATATCTCATTTTTATCTCACATCCTAAGCGTTGTTGGGTTTGGGGTTAGGCGTTTCTTCCTGAGCAACTCGGACACGATGCAGTATATAACAGAGGATTACGAGTTAGCGAGGGTTTAGGATCCAAGCAGAGAGCACGCACTCCAGCTGAGACGACGCCAACCTCACCATACCTGTCTGCGCACGGGTAACGACCCTCTCGGCACCGGGCTGCCTTCCTTCGAGCGGACAGTCCACANCAAGTTTGCATGCAAAAACCCACCTGGCCCCATTTCACGAGATGCACATTCATTTCTATTCCTTTTCATTCTTCACAGAACATGTTATAATCTTTGATCATCATTTGTTTAAATTGTATAAGTAATCTGCACAGTTTTAATAGGATTTTTCTATGAATCGGCAACAAACCATGAAATGTGATATTTTCACCATGACCGACCCAGGAAATTAGTCAACTTTGTCCTTGATTTACATGGGGCCTGGCCAACTTCTCACACATCGCAGCAGCAGGAGCTCACTGCCTGCTCCCTCTACGTCTCCTTTCTTTATTTCCTTCCTCTTTCTAAGCAGAGTTACATATACACCACAGATGCCCAGACTCGCCATCCATAAACAGCCTGAATTCAGCAATCTCTCCATGGCTGCTGAAGTAGCCCAAATTAACGAGCAAGGCCTCAGAAAACAGAGATTGGAGAAAAGCACCAGAGATTTATTACTATTATTAAACACAGTACATTTGGGAGATCTTGTTGTCAGCCTCCGTTTCTGATCCTTTTGAGGGTAATAGGACCATTTCTTCAAGTTTTACACAGCAAGTATAAGAACAGCAAGCTTCCTCAAAAGAAAGCTAAGATTCTTATATATAATGCTTCATTCTAGGAACTGGAGCTTACAGGAAAAAATAATTGCTGTGGTACTCAAAATAAACTGGCCAGACTTAGAAATGTTGAACTACTTCTAGGGCAGATACCAATATAGAAGGATTGGCTCAAACAGCTATCAATCCATCCACCCAAGTGTTTTGCTTTATTTTAAATAATGTCCAATTTCTTTTTCCTAACCTTAATGAAAATCACTTTTATTTCTTCATTATTTCAGGGTTTGGGCTTGTTTTTTCACCTCCTTGTTTGATGGTATGCATACACACAAGCTTTCGACAGAAAGTGAAGCTGCAAGGCACTAATTTAGCACCAAGACCGTGATGCAAAAACATCCAGCGTGGTCCCTGCCTGGCTGACAAGTTCCTCAGCTCAGGCACATGAGTTCAGTCCTCCCCACGATGCTGCGTTCCCCGTTCCCATGCAGTACTGCTCTGCTGGAGACTACAGCTGTATGGGGAAAGCAGTTCTTCCAAGTGCTCAAGGCTCATGAGCGACTTTCAAAAGGACGTGAAGACACTAGAAGGCAGCCTGGACAAACACAGCACAGCCAGCAGGAGCCTACTGCTAGCTATTTAAATAGGTGGGAGAAAGAAGAATGCGGTCCTTTATACACGTTCTTGGGCAGCCGCAAGACAGATGGCACATCTATACTGAGAGAACATGTGGACACGTTGCCACTTGCACTCGGTAGTGCTTGGCCTCTGTGATGCCACCCCAACAGGCTCCCTCTGTGAACAGGCAAACACTAAGAACACCCCCAGCTGCAACAGGTAAGTATTACAGTGTTACAGAACGTATTACGGTTGTATTCAAAGTCTTCTTCCCTCTCCTCACAGAAGCACGGTCCCTGTGCCTGTGTCAGAACACAGCATTTGTTTTGGGTTCCCCAGTGCAGTGTCTAAGCCATTAGGGCAGCTGCACCTGCGGTCTGGTAGGCAGCTCACGCAGCACTGGAGGAACCAGGAGTGGCCACACGTTGTTCCTAAGCCACCTTTTGACTTTACATTGACCATTTTCCCCCCACTGCCTATTTTGGGTTAAAATCTCTTGCAGACAGGCACTGTCTCACTGCATGCACGCTTGTTACACAGCAGAGTAGGGACTGGCCATCAGCTGGCTCTTGGGGCGCTTGTCTTGTCCCTGAAGCAATACTGCTTTTTGGCTCACCCAGAAAAGTCACCACAGTCCTCATCATTGAGCTAAACCAGCAGAGCTGCTGCCCCTTCCTTCCCATACTCAGCCTCAGCTCCCTGGGGCGGCCAGATTACACCCAACTTTCAAATCCAGGCATCCCTGCCCCCACATCCCGAGCGCTCCCCAGTACGTCACCCCTCTCCGCTCCCCGGCCTGTGAACAGCCCCTAAGGTTAGGTTTTATATTTCTTACCCGCTGGCCCCTCCACTCCCACCAAGTCAAACTTCAACCAAACAAAAAAGAAAACAGAGGGAGAGAAAGGAAGAAAGAAAGGCCCCAAGAGGCTCCCAGTCGTTCCAATCAGGTCACTGTTTCCATACCAATTAGGACAGATGCAAAGCACATTATTAAAAATAGGTCTGCAGACCCATCTATGTTGATTATTGTCCTCCGTTTCCGTCCCCAGCCAACTCCGTTAATTAATAAAGAAACTGCCAGGGAAAGAGGGGGAGAAAGGGTGGCAGGGATTCCCCTGACTGGAGCCTCCTGTTCAGAGAGTTCAAGAGAGAAATTGGACACTTGAGCCCCTCTGCCATTTTCCATTGTGTGTGTTTTTCCTAATGAACGGTTTAGTGATGCAGGGCTGGAAGTCAGCTTTACCCCACCCCCACTAACTACCATCCATCATTAAGTGACCCAGTAAGAGGCATTTAGTACTTAACCCTCTCTAGAAGAAGTCAGATTGTTGCGAGGCTGGCTTTTCCCTCTCCAACCATCCCTTTGCTCCTCATCATTTTGTGTCTGCCTCTGAAACCACCTCATCATTTTTCAGAGAGGATTGTTCTTCCTTAGAGGAGCCCTAGAAAAAGACAACGGTAGCCACCCCATAGCCGGCCTTTGTGAAAAAGAGGAAGCACTCAGGTGGTGGAAAACCAGGGATGAGATGCTGGCTTTGTTGACATTGGTGGGGCCAGGATTTTGCTCTCGCAACCGTAAAACCATCTGCCTCAGAGAGGGCAAAGAAGTTGATGGAGAGATGGCCCTGTTGTCTGTGCAAGGGATATTGCTGATCAATATACACGTTGGTGATTTGCAAGAGGAAAAAGAATACGTAGTCAGTAAAAGTCAAGGAGGGCTGTGAGAAACGTAAGTGATAGATAGTACTTGCAACAGAGAGCGTGCTTGTCTCTTCCTAATTCTGCTAGCCCTGCAGGACTCTTCTCCGGCCAAAACTAATTTATCTTCATAACCCTTCCTCAAAAAGCAGGAGTGTTATTAGTCCCATTTTGACAGTAGGGAAACTGAGTCAAGGACAAACTAACCTGACCAAATCATTAAATGAGTCAGACAGAGCTAAAAATGGAACTGTGCAGTCCAAGGTTTCTCAGCCAGTGCTTTTGCTTTAAAGCGGAAGTTAGGGGGAGGCAGAGAGGTTAAATGAACCATTATCATAATTAGACTTGATGAAAGCAAATCTGGGGTTGGGCCCAAGATGGCAGATCACATTTACCTTGAATGAATGTATGTCTGTGCGTCTCCTAAAAATTCTCTATTAAAATGCCCTCGTGAGCTCTGAACCTGTGCGGTAGAAGTCCCAGATGTAATTTAGAGTGCAAAGGCCCTGCGTGATCTTGGTCACATCACTTGATCTCTAATGACCTCTAAAGGCTCTCGACATCTCTAAAACAAGGGCTGTCACACCCATTTGGACTATAAGCTATTTTTGCAGGGTCTGTTTCTTACTAACACACTTTCACGACACTCGCTGATGTGATACTGGGAACTGCTGATACTTCTGGAATAAGAACAGCCACAAATCGCAGCCATCTCTGCATCTCTGAGCTGACAGGCAGAACACATTCACAAGCACAAGAAGGAAGGAGAACTGTAAAGCATAAGCAAAACACCCACCTGCAGATGCCAGTAAGGCAGACTGACTGCAATTTCCAATTAAATACCAAGCTACTTTCACACAGACTGTTCTTTCGTTAGACTGAAGGGTTTTGTTTTCCTTTTCCTGAGTCACTCTTTACTAGAGACTTTCCACATCACATGTTTTATTTTTCACAAGGGCTCTAATGCACCACATAATAAAAACTCATGTCATGAGTCCAGAAAATCCACTGCAGGCTTCAAAAATGCACAAAAAAAAAAAAAAAAAGGTTTGGATTTTTTTCAGCCTAATCGCTTTTATGACATCCCCTGCTCAGCAAATTGAATAGCTGGGAACATCAGATGATTGATTTAACACTAAGGTGCAATAACATGCTTTCCTACACAACAGAACTGAGCTTCTACTGTAGTATCAGGTCTACTATCATGGAGGAAGGAGACCGTGAACAGAGATCTGCTTAGTCTGATATCCCCATTTCTGTAAGAATCACTAATAACTCAGGATGCCAATAATCAACAGCAAGCACGGATACATTTCAAGTTCATCTGAAAAAAAAAAAATATGATGAGAAATAAGGTACTCCTAGAAATCCAGAGCATCATCAAGATGCCTGTAGAGGGGAAAAGAGGTCTGGGAAGAGACTGCTGCAACGAGCTGTAGGCTGGAAGTGAAATCTACATGTGTATGATGAGACACTTCTGTGTACATAGACCATAAATTGCGGTCAGTCATCGAGTCACAGAAACAAAAGCTACAGAAGGTCTGTATGTGGCAAGAAGCAGTCTTTTGATCCTACTGAACTAGGAACATTGAATTTTCATCATTTTGACTTCTGCAGAGTACAAAATAGATGCCAGGCTGGGTACTACATCTTCAATAACTACATTGGAAATATGCCAGCTTGGCCTGCACACCTGTGACTGAACCAAGGATACCTAGAATTAGAAATAGAACCTGTATTCTTCATGGGTCAAGTCCAGAGAGAGAGAAAAAAATAATTAAAAAATCCATAATACATCGAGGGGCCACAGAAATATGGATTATTCTCTGTTCCATCTGAAACACAACCCAGGATCAGCAAGTACCTTTCTCTTCTCTGAACCTTTGAATATGGCAACTGGGAGCAAAGAACGTACCTGACCCCCTCCCTCACCCGTGGGTTGCTGTATCATGCCGAGGGAGAGCTCTCAGAACACCCTTTTCCTTTTTCTCCTTCCCACAAGTAGAGCCCTTGTCCTGTGAGTGGGACTCACAGGTTAATCTTCCATTGGCTGTCCACAAAGTGCAGGACTGGCAGAACCATGGGAGACACTCTTCTTCCTTGGGAAAACTTTGTCCTTCATGTCATTTTTTTTTTCTGGAGCTGAGACCCAGAGTAGCCAAAATCTGATCCTAAGGGAGTCAACGGGACACCCCATCAGCTGGGGAAATGGCATCACCCTGCATTACATTTTTCTCGTGGAGCCAATTTCAGAGGCACTTCACTTCTGAAGCACTTTTAGGCCCTGGTACAATTTACGCAGGGCACACTCTGCTCTCCAGCTAAGCAAACATTGTTTTGTTTTCTTTAGCCCTTGAGAGCTCTTGCCTCCAGCGTCTCCCCAAGGGGAAAGGAGCAGAGCCTCTTGTGTCGGTTGAGTGCTCACATGAGAGGCTGGTAAAGCAAGTGGTCCCTCTTGGCTCACGTACAGAGGAAACACAACCCGTGATGCAGCACGAGATGCGGAACCTATCCTGTATCTGGACCTGCTCACTGTCTGTTTGCTTCCCTCCTCCTTCACCAATTTGTGAGCAAGTCTCTGACCTGATTGGAACAAACCCTTCAGCAGATGTTTCCCTAACTTCCTGAGAGGCACGCTGGTGGCTCCTCAATGGAGAGCCCTTAGATCAGGCTGAGGGCATCCAAGTGAGTCTAAAGCATGCAGGAGGGCTCTTCAACCACCGAGAGCCCAACCATCCTCCAGCTGCAAAATAACTATAAGCAGCAGTGACAGAAAATCAGCCCTCCACAAAATTGTTATGAGATTTGCCAGCAACTTAATACCGACAAGAGCAACATAGTGCTGAGGGGGAAAGAGACTATTAATAAAGGGCAAGGGAACGCTGGGGGTGAGCAATGGTACTACCAAGAGACAAGCTAGTGCTGAAGGGGAAAAAGTTGGCATGAGCAAAGATCTAATAATATTGAATTTGCCTTTTCTGTCAGCAATTTGTATGCCAGCCACCAAAGGTATGCTGATGATAGGAAATAGTGACAGAGAGCTAAAAAAAACCAATAAATAATCAAAGCCAACACAAGTAGACACCATTCAGACTTCACCTAAGGTAGATCTGGTTAGTATTGAATTCCCAAACCAGAGCAAGAGAAAAGCCAGGCTAGAGAACTAGTCAGCATCTAATCCAGGGAATGCACCATCACAACAAAAATAGCTTCAGGCCCAACTCAAAACGCATGTGAGCTGGTATTCAGTGAGATAGGGGTAAATGAACACGACTTCATTCCCAAGATGTTCTTTGTTCAGCACATGGAACAGGTGAGATGACCAAATGTAGAGTCTGTTGTCTGCTACACAGTGTGTAAGTAGCTAGCTATTCATCAGAGATTTCTTCTCTTCTCTGAGTTTGCCCTCCCCTCAGCCCAGCAACTTCTACAGCCTTTGGCCCACAGTGCAAGTCTACTGTTTTATTGTCCAGAATATTTGATTATTTATAAAAAATGGAATATATTCACCAGATGCAACTTAAGAAGCCTCACCATGGAAAAATTCAACAGCCTGCATCCAGTTTTCAGTCCTGTATTCATACAGGGAGAACAGACCTAAACAAGGAGATATTCAGAGCTATGAACCTCATGTGAAGACAAGTATTTCTCTCTCTGAGCAAGAGAAAAGTGCCTACCTCCCAGACTCCACATCCCACACTGCTCCTCAGCAGTCTCACCCACTAGCTTACACAGCTCCCCATTCCTATGCACTGCCTCCTTACATTTACATGTGCCCATATTTAACTCAGATGTCTGAATTTCACTGTAAATAAGCTGCCTGAAAACCAAGGTCTAAGCTCTTTTGTGGATTCTGATTCTAAACTTTGTTTTGTTTCCCCATCTCTGAACAGCAGCAAATAAAGATAGTGAGGTGTTCGGGTATTGTCATAATGCAATGAAACTCAGTAATTAAGCTACCAAGTTTAAGGAAGAGAAAATTAAGAGCCATTAGAGGAAAGATATTTCCCAATTCTTCAACCACACCACAGCCTTTGCAGTTTACTGTCACATCCCAGTTATAACCTCTCCAGCACTGCCTCTGCCATATGCAACGAACCACACAGTTGCCCTCGCTAATCTACTGAAATTTCAATGATAGCACAAAAAAGATGGAAGCCAGGGGTTTTATTGAATGAAATATCCTAATAGCATTGACTCATGACTCATTTAAGTACTGCAGCCCATAGAAACTTCTAAAGGCAGCTGCTTTCCCAATATATTCATCTTTGCACAGAATCCAGTGCTCATAATGCCACCTATGCCCTCACACATGCTGTCCCATGTGGCAAGAATATTCACTCCTAATTTCTCAATATAGTTTGTAAAATCTCATCCCTTTCTCTTTATAGTGTATACAAGAAACGTACAAACAAAATTGACCTTGTAGTTATGTCCTGGATGGGATTTGACTTCAGAGCCCTGAATTCAGACACCCTATGTAATAAAAGGCAGATGATCATGTTTCAAAGCTCAGAGTTAACAGACGTGGTTTTTGAATGAGACTCTTAAGTGTTTTTCCCCCACTGAATCTGAGTCATGCACTTACACTGTAAGCTCCCCAAAGCAGAGACTGTCTTTCATTTAACTGTGCCTTTTGGCTCAAGTGAAATTTAACTAATACTTAACTGTGCTCTGATCCTGCTGCAGCATACTGACTTGGGGATTGGGAAGGGACCAAAAGGAGGTCCATTATCTTCTGTACCTTACTTGCCTTGAGTTGTATAGCCTTACTTTTTTGTAACAGGTTCAACAAATACACCAGAGAAGCAAGTTTCAAAGAGAGAGATAGAAGTCCAGTGCTCTAAGATCTTATTCCTGTGCTCAGGCCATTAGATCCAACAACTCCTCAGAAGAAATCTAGGCTTGCCGTTGCTGCTCAGAACTTCAGGAAAGACCTGGAAGTGTCTTATGTCAAAACTTGCACAAGAATACAATGGTCTTTGATTATTGTTGATTACAATGCTGATTCACTGCTCAAGCCATAGTGCAGCCCTTGGAGGAAACCAGTTTTTGACTCTGTGTCTGCACCTTTGCTCTTGCCAGAAGCATGTGTACTACCCAAGGAGAATTAGCTCCAGCATGCATCACCACCACCAAGTTTATTTATGCTAAAGTAAACATGACTTTTCCTTCCTCCCTCAATGTTATACCTTTTCCTCCATAAGCTCAGCTGTGTTCCTGCTCTCCTTCCCCCAGTGACCCCCACAAACATCGCTCCTAAAGTCCTACCAGGAGACATGTGGTTCAGCAAAGCACGACCCATGCAGCAAAGCCCCAGAATGACTCCTTAGGCTTCATCCCACCGTCACCTGCCCCTGTGGCCCTAGCAAAGCCGGTGACATAACAGCTGGAACATCCCCCAAATCTTCACTAATTATCCCCACAGACTTCAGTGTCCTCCAGAACCATTTGGAGGATCTTCCTAATTACTAGCCAGACAATGGAGAGTGGAGTCAGGTCCCTGGGATCCTCCAGCCTGCCAGTCCCAGCCATGCATGTTCCCATTTGGCCTCTGGGGCCGATTGCTCCATATGGAGACCTCCACCCCAGGCTCCCCCGCTTCCATCTCCACCCAGCTCCCTCCCTGCCCCCATCACCACCACCCCCAGCATGTGGACTTTATGAATGAAACTTTCTGACAGTTATGGGGTTGGCAGAGGCCTATTCAGCAAGCCGGGGAATGTGTGAACATCAGGCTTCATTAGAGACTTCTCCCAGTCAGCTGATAGCTCATTAACTTAAAGTGGCCTCTTGTTTTAAAACCTCAGAGACCAGGAGGTGGGGTGTAGAGAAGGGGGGGATGGTTCTCATTGTTCCTCTTGCCTCTCCCCCCCTCTGCCCCCTGTGAGATTAGGCGCCCTTGGAGGGGAGAGAGAGAGGCTAAAACAACTTTAATTAGTTATTTTCAAAGATTTTCTCCCCCTTTCTTCCTTTTTTTGTGTGTGTGTGGAGCAGGGGGGGTCTCTCAGCTGGGTTTTTCTGCATGGAGGAGCTCACGTCATTATGCTTAAATCCAGCTCCTCCATCCTTTGTCTCCTGGCCAACAATAGAAGAGGGCTTGTAAAAAGCTCCTTCCAAAACTCCTGGAGACTGTCTGAAAAGGAAGATGGGGTGAGGACTCCTCTCTTTCCTTCCTCGGGCACAAAAGTGACAGTCTGGTGCCTGTGCCAACAGCTTTCCTGTGTTAGAAGCTAACACGGGGGTAAGTAGGGCAAACAGAGTGCTGATTCCTAAACTGCTGCTCTGTCAGATGAAAAGTGGAGTCCAGTCTCAAAAAGTGTCTGGTAACGGTTCTTTGCGTGGATTTAAGGTCAGACTGGAGCTCTGGACATCGAGAGGTCAGTCTTAGGACTTTATCCCAAGACCCAATCCTCCTCTGTCCTTTAAAGGAGATCATAAAGTAGGAGCAGCAATAGGAAAAACCCTCCTTCATGACCCTTGAAATAAACAACTAAATTGCCATTATTGTCACCCATAGGGCTGTCTGAGGAAATTGGCTGAGACCAGCACATTTATTTCGTACAGCCAACCAAACTACAAACCACAGTGGCTTTCAACAACTCAAGCTAGATGGAATTTAGCAGAATAGAGAAGGTGCCATGCCCTCAGCTGTGGTATAAGGAGCAACAAAAAACAACAACAAAAAGGAAAGCCTGTTTGTACCTTGTTAGCACTGAAGTCCAGAACAGTACCCTAGAGCAGTGGTTGATACAGTGCCAACCTCCAGCTTCTCTTATAGCTCTTCTTTCAGTACTGCAAAGAAACATTTCTTTTCATAAATTCTCTTCAGACCCATCCACAAAAGAGATGTGCCTCTGAAGAGGATTATCATTTGAAGTTTCAGTGAGTAGATGAGTTCATGCACAAGGCAGGGAAAAAAAAAAAAAAAAATCAACCATGAATTGTGATGTAACCAGGACATTTATACACTCTGTAAAACACATTTAACACCACCTCCTTTGCCTGTTTAAATTAGGAGTTCCCAAGAATTTGGACTAATAGACTGATAGCTCCCAAACTTTATTCTTACGTTCCGGCACAGACACAAGAACTGATGAGTTGATGAAAGTTGCAGTTGAAGGGGGCACCAAGGAGTCGGTGCAGATTGCCGATCACAACTGCATGAATCGGATTTGAAACCAACAGTTTGGACTACACGCTTTTCAGGGTAAAGATTTCTACTGCAGTTTTAAGCACTCGATATCTGATTTGGTCAGCTTTCTCACAAGAATCTAAGCAGCTTTCACAAGTTGTTAAACAAGGATCACCACTCCCTTGCACCTACTGCAAAAACAGGGCGTAAACCTGTTGTTCCCTTTCAAGGCAATGGCATTCACCTATTACCTTTCTGGTGAACCAGAGGGCAGGATTTTGCCCCCATTTAAACACCTACAGGCCAAGCAGAGTGGTTTGGAGTCACTTGTGCAGTGATCCTGTCAGTTCTCATAAGCGAAGTAAGACTGGCTGGCTCTCTGCTCTGTGAGCTGCGTACAGCAGCGCTGCTGAAGCAGTGAGCTGGTGTCTCCCGTCAGTGGCAGGAGGCACCAGGCTGCAGGACTCAAAGACTTTCCACCAAGACTGCAAACCAGAGGTTCTTGGCAACATTTTTGTTGCAGGACTTTACAAGACCTCTTTTGGCAAGGGTTGTAAGGATGATGACTCTTTCCCTCTGTTGTATCCCTTCTCTTCTATTCTTCCTGTCCTAATTTGCCCTCCAAGGTTTGTGGGAATTTTTAAAGTTAAACATCTCCAACATCCCAGCCTAGAAGTAACTGTACTTCAAAAGTATTAAGCATGATTCTTACATATTAATCAGAGGCGGAATCATGTTCTATCATTGGTTGCCTAATGAGCCTGGCATCTTTGAATTAAATGAACTCTGTCTGCAAGTATTACTTTTTATTGTGCTTTGATTAAAGCAAAGAAGTTTCTTCCCTTGCTGACTACAAGGATTTTAAAACATAGATTCATTTGCATTTCCGGGAATTCTAACTCTCTGGCCTCAGTGTCAAAAAAAAAA
>VXBL01003742.1:9911-46407 GCA_013400195.1 Aramus guarauna | reverse complement strand
GTGACAAGTCACATTAATTTTCACTTGCCATGAATGGGTAGGCCCAAACATTTCCAGGTAAGGCCATTCCCCAGACTTTGTTCCCTCATTGTTGAATTTAGAGCAACAAAGCCTTCAGCTCTTTGCTGCAGGTACCACCAGAAACAGCTGTACTCATCAAAATATTGTTCTTTCCCCTCCCCCCCAGGAAAGCTTAAGGATTACTCAGAGGACACTTACTAGTAGAATGAAATCAAATTTATAATAAAAGGAAAGCAAAGATAGTAATACCATAAAGGTAGACAGAAAGGAGAGCACACTACAATACTGTTATGTTTATCCCTCAGTGATACAGAAACGTACCAACATCACAACGCACCACGTACTATGCACATGCAGTTAAAAGATACACTGAAGAGATGTCAGGATATGGGTGGGTTTCCAGCCTCTGGATCTACACCCAGAAGCCCACAGAGCCTGCACAAAAAAAGCCTGAGACGAGAGCAGCTCATCAACCCAGGCGGTGGCTCACTGACGAGACAGGGATATTTGCGTGACAAGTCTACGTTAGACAAGACAGAAAACAATGTGAGAAGGAATTGTTGTCTTCCTCCCTTTACGTTTGGGTAATGCAAATACAGAGTATGTCCCCTCATGGTCAAAAAGGATATTTGTGACAGAACCAGAAACAAAAGATACATTGCCTGACTACCACTCCATGGACTTAATTAAAAAAAAAAAACAACACAAAAAAACCCCAAAAAACAACCAAACAAAACCACAAAAACAAAAAAAACCCTCAAGATTAAAAACAGGACAAGGTAGAAAAAAGCCTGGTTTTTTAAATAATGCTGATATATCCATTAGTTTAACCTAAAACTTTATCTACTCCATATCTTTAGAGCATCACGACTGCAACAAAGTACTGTTTCACCGAAAAACTGCGTTCACTATCTCTTTTGGAACATTTTCCATGGCAAAATGGAAGCTGGGCAGAATCTGCAAAGCAGTATGACAGCTCCTATGAGGCTAGCAGAGCATACCAACAGCACAAGTTTTGTGCATAGCAGTGGCATTCAAATAGGAATTGTCCAAAGACATACAGCACTGACATTTTAAACTTCTTTCCCAGCATGAAGGCTGCATCATGACATGATCCAAATTTAACCTCGATAGGCTCCGTGCTGCCACAGCTGGGACGCTCCCAGTACCCAAGGTAGCTAATGCAGGCTTTGCTGAATTGATTTATTTCTTGGCACTGGTCAGAAGCCCAAAGCACCTTTTACTTCTCAGTCTAATGCACAATTCCTGCCATATGGAGGCATAGGCTGTTATATTTACTGTAGTACTAAGAAAATTTAGCCAAGATGAGGACCATCTCCCTTGCTGGATGCACGCAGAGGAAGAAATTTCTTACTCAAGAAGTTTGCGATATGAGCGGACTAAACAGGAAAAGTCTAGACAAAGAGATGAAATGACTTTCTGAGACCACTGGAGAGGACAATGTTGTATCTAGGACAGGGCTTAGTTGCCTGGTGCTTCTGCTTCTATACGAAGGTGCCCTCTGGAAGGGAGCAGCTTGGCACGCACAAACTACTCACTCCCTTGAAGATCTTTTTCCTAGTAATGGACCTACTACAGGGTGGTGTGGCACAATCACTCCCTGCGTGCACATGGCACAGACTCCAAGATTAGCACACGATAACCACTGCAGCAGCACAGTATTATTGCTGTACTATGTCAGATAAGAAATTCACTGAGGTACTGGTAGCATCCTTAAGGCATGCTCAGTAAAAAATGCTGAAAATCTCCTACCAGCATCTGCCAGGGCACTAAACTTCTCTTCACTGTGAGCACTTTATTTCCTGCCCCCCCTCCCCACCTTTTCCATTTCAAATCCCCAGTCACAGCATATGAAGAAGGGAAGGCAAACTTAACAGCTGAACTAAAATGAGTGTTCTTGTATGAGCTGTTAACTGCCCTGACACTGGCTAATACTACAAGTATTTGATTTTAGTTCTCTGCTTTCACTGGGGCTCTCAAAGTGCCCCAGCAGGTACTAATCCTAGGTTTACAGATACTGTCCCACTCATCTAACTCGCAATTTTGGGGCACTGAGTATCCCAGCTGCTTTTTTTCCCCTTTATACCAAGATGTAACATACTCTCTTCCTTTCTTTCCCCTCCCCTCTCATTCAGTGATGCCCAAAACCAAGCATGGTACCAATCTGCATGAATCCTTCTATATCAGACAGTGCAATGCATTTGTCTTCCCTGAAGATGAAAAAGTATGTCTCATCCCAAAACTGGCTGGAGGAGGAAGATGCTCTGTTCAGTGGAGCATCTCCTGGCTGGTGGGAAGTGACATGCATTCTCTGTTCCCAAAACTACACAAGGATGAACTTTTGACTTCAACCCCTGCCAAGACTGAAGAACTTGAAACTTCTTTGTCTTATCTCCTTGTAAAGCAATCCCTTTTTACTGTGATGTCTGTGTGAAGGTGGCAACTAAGGCTCAGCCTTCTGTCATGGCCCATATCATTCCAGATTTAGCCTGACATCATCAAAGCTCATGCTGAACTGCCAACTTCTCTCCTTGTTTTCATCAATTTGATGCTTTTTTCTAAACATATCCATATGTCACAACTCTGACGGCATACCTTTCCTAGCTGTCTTTTCCTCCTCTACTGTCACTATTTCATTTATGTATACAAAGATTCCTAGATCAAATACAGATCACTCAACATCCTGACATTCTCAAGAGCTGGATATGAACTCTGATTATCACAGAAAATTTCTCCTAAAACAAGTACCAAACAGAGTCTATGTTCTTGGTGAGCCCTCCGCCGGCGTAATCCTGACACGCGGAACTTCCACATGCTCGGCCACTGGACAATACTGTGGCATAAGGAGACGGTGAGTCATCACTCAAAGCTGTAAGTTTCTGCAGGTGTGCTGCACTGGCAGGGAAGGTTGAAGTCATAGCTAAGAGAATGGTACATTACTGAAAATGATACTCAGTTGTGACAGAAGGCAATGGTGAAGCATTAAAAAACCCAGTGTACTAGTAAATGCAAAGCAACGATATGTCCTCACTCCTGAAAAGTGATTTAAGGGAGCTCAGAACATTTCAGAGGACAGGGTATCCCAACAGCACAGCCCTTCAAGTACAGAACTGGTGGCAACTGCACAATCAATAAACAACAGTGGTTGGATAATTAAACACTCGCCTCTATCCCATCAGCTAATATCAAGGTAGAGTGGAATGCTTTTTATTTTAGCCCAGTTCAGGCAGGTTCTCACAACACTTGGTTAGTTATGAAATTCCACTAGGCAAGAGTTAAAAATACCAGTAACAAGTCTGTCACTAAAGACAGCATAAGAAAAAAAAAAAAAAGAAAGAAAGAAAAAAAAAAGAGGCTGCCATGAGGGGGCACTGAAAGAAAGCACTAGCACTGCAAGTAGGGAAAGGATTCTTGTAGAAATATCATTATGAGGGACAGGAAGAAAAGGCCATCTACTTGGTGCCTGTTCTGAAGGATGCAACGTCGTCAAGGAAGAAAACAGAGAAGGAAAGAAAGAAAGAAATCAATATGAAGTTCTTTCAGGAATGCAATGAACACAGGGGGTGCCTCTGTTTGGCAGCCCCAGGACACTTGCAGCCCTGGCTCGGATTGTGTGGATATGTTTTTGACTTGTCCCGGTCAGCAGATTAATGGCATTAACGAAGTTTCCATTAGCATCGGAGATTGGGGAGGAGGGTGAAGAGACAGAGGCGTCCAAGCGGAAAGCCACATGACTGCAGAATTGATAAGGCTAAAGATGAAACGGAGCTTCATTGGCAGAAGAGAGGCCAGGAAATGCCACTACAAATTAGCCCCAGGCCTCATTTCTTTTCCCTTCATTATCCAAACCCCTTCAGGAGAAGAATGGAGGAGGTTATGACCCTCTCCCAACACACACATACACAGATATTGAGTGAGTCTCTCTCAATGAACATAGACTTGGGTATATCTGTGTGTGTCTAAGGGGCTGTGTGTGTGGTATATTTGTGTCTAGGCGAACCTGTATTAATATATTAAGTAAAAAAAATATATATATAGCTGTATTTGCATCAATATATATCTATATATCTGTATATATAAGGGCATGTGTTCTCATATCTACAGTCTTTGCAGCTAAATCATGTAATTCTTTTCTTCATATTAGTGAGCTTTTACTGAAAGAAATGCCATTGAAAGCAAAGACCTTGCACAATTCAGTGAAAGTTCCAGCACATGAACATGCTGTATGTGTCCACAGTAACATATATATAACTTACAGAGTTATTCGGCATATGTAAGTTTCTACATATATGTTTTCCTGCAGACTTATCCTTGTACCTGCTTCTGAAAGTCTACGTACAGGGCATTCTCTGGGGGAGACTACACTCTTCTACATGTAATTTTTTTTCTTTTGTGTGCATATCCTCCATGTGTGCTTCTGTATTCCACCAGTTATGTGGTTGCTTGTCTCTGTGTCCCAGCTGTGTCTCTTCTGTGCATGAGTGCCTTTTTCAAAAGTCACATACCTCAAATAAGTTCTGGTCTGCATACGTGCTCCTGTGTGTCTTTCTGTCTGTGTATCTTTGACTATATGTGCATGGGAATACATGTGTCTGGGTGAAATTTTTTTCTGTAAATTACATGTAAACTATTCTGTGTGAAACTGGACAAGTTTTGCTGCTTGTCCCTGCACATATTCTTGAGTATATATAAAAAATTCTATTTGTTGCTATTGACTACTTATTGCACCTGAAAATTAATGAATACAGGTGAATACAACAGTGATTACTGAGAAGTATTTATCCTAAGAAATACAGAAATTCCAATATACAGGTATGAGAACTCTCTAAGAAGAACAGAGCAGAGGATGAGATCTGGTTTAGCTAGTCATTCGGATCCAGCAAATTTAGGGAGAGGAAGAGGATTTTCTGCACAGATTAAAGAATAACATTTCTCCAAGTCTAATGACAGCCATGTGTTGTTAGTAAGAAAGGTAGGTTCTCTCTTCAAAGAGACTGTTAGCCATAGGCTACTAACATGAGAGACAACTTCGCCTAGGGGTAAACAAGAAAACAACCTCCTTCTGCTTTTGAAAACAAAAAGAGGAGAGGAAAAAAGCGGGGGAACGATGTGTAAATGGAGCTTTGTGCAATGGTGCTCTGTTATGTGAGCTGTATGTGACAATAGCCCTGAAACCCTATGCGAGCAAACTCATAAAAGAGGTCACTGTCTCTTTAATTAAAGCTCCCTGGTTTGAGGTTAAAAACAAACCCAGTGTTTTATGACCAGGTGTGCGTGTGAAAGAGATGGGAACTCGATCCCCAGCCCAGTGGCACAGCAGCAGAGAGGAGATAAGGGAGGAAAGCTTTTTATTAAGGTGTTGCTTGAATGCTGCACCAGGCAAGGCAAACGCTGGAGAGGCTGGAGAAGCCCCCAGGACCAAACTTTCCAGACCATCAGGAACAGGAGAGGGGGATCTAGGAGCATCAGCTGAAGAGGGAACAGGAAAAGCACCAAGAAGGTATGGGGAAAATAGCAATCGTTACCAATCTCTAGGACCTACAGAGGCAAAGATGACAGAGATCATGTGGTACCTCTCAGTTGGCAAATAACAGGGGAGCAAGAGCCCTTGTTGGCAGGGCTTGAGAGAGGCCAACCCTTCGTAAAGCAGTCTGCAGGCAAGAGCCTCATATTGTTTGTGGAGACAATAGGGACTAAACTGATCCTAGCATCTAATAAAATGCCAGACCAAGATAAGCAGCAGAGAGGTTGCACCCTCTTCCTGAGCCTTTCCTGTCAATGATATATATGTTGCTCAAGACACTCATGCCCGCGACACCATTACTGACAGCAAATCACACTTGGAAACTGGGGCTTCCATTTGCTGTATAATCTAATCTTTCGATCTCACTTCTAAGGTACCTGTCACTATAATATTGAACTCTAATGAAGTGCCTATATCCCATGGGTCCATTTGGTTACGGGTCCTTTCTTTACAGAGCCTCCAGCTGTCAGTCCCTGTCCCTAAAACTTATCAACAAGGAAAACATCAGTCAGTTCTCTTTTATACTGGCACCAAGAGCTACAAATGTTCCACTTGAAACAGGAGACAATCCAGAACCAAGCCCCTGGGTTGCAGCCACAGTCTCTCTTGAGTACAAACATAACGCAAGCCTTATATACCACTGTCTCTGGGCAGTTGAAACCACGTGTTTTGAGCCACAAAATCTGAATTCCAACTTCAGCATTGCCATGATTATCTCAAAAGCTGAAATGACACAGCTATGAGATCCTCAGCAGACAGATTTGCTACAGAAATTACTAAAAGAAAGCTGAAATGTAACATGGAACAAAAAGCCTTGTGAACCTCCCATCTCATTACACAGCTACATAAACAACAGCAACAAAACATGTTCTTGAAGTGCTGTATTATGAACAAAAGAAAGGATAACTTGGTACTTAGTCAAGTGCATGCGTTTTTCTCTAAAATTGTTCTAATTTGTATTTTTCTTTAAGAAAATGTAGATAAAATTTTAGTAGATACAATCAGAAGACAGCAGAAAGTCAACACATTTACTGCATTCAGTGAAAACATCAGAGATCTATAGATGGGAAAAGCAAAATGAGAAAGGCAGAAGAACAAAAAAAGATAGAGGAGAGGGCTGACTACAATCAGAGTGACATTTTACTCACATTTATCAGTCTTCTACTGTGGATTTTAAGTTTATTTTCCAGATGAGATTAAATATCCTATCTGCAAGCTATAGGCAGGAAAATTAAAGCACGGAAAGGAAGTTTAATTGCCACAGAATTAGGAACAGAACTAAAATCTCAGCCTTGTTCAAGAAAAAGAACAGTTGATCACTCAAGCAAACTTCCCACAGTACTTCCTCCATTTCTTGAGATCTTTTGCCACAGAAAAATATCTTTTTTTTCAAAACATATCAGTTACTAGGTTTGGTCCTGAATAACTGGGTGAAATTCTGCAGCCTGTGGTATGCAGCAGGCCACAGTGTGTGTAAATATATGTATGTAGTCCTTCTGGGCTTGAAAAGTATGAAAACTGAAGATTAAATTAATCCCTGGTGTAAATGCACTGGAATTAATTGAATTTTGCCAGGAATGGGTTTAAACCAGTTGCAGCAAACTGTTTACTAATAGAAGACAGACAAGGCTCTGAACTACAATTCTGACATTTTTATTCACTTGTAATGCACACGGTTCTCCCACATAATGTTTCCACAGCCATGACTGCCCATCTTCTTTTTACACCCGCTATTAAGTCTGACTTCTAATTTCCAAAGCAGTGAGGCAAATTCATTGGTGAGGTAACTCTCCTACTACATTAAAGTTAGATTACAACTGAATTTACTCCTTTCCAGTTTCACAACCTGCCTTGATATTGAACAGTCTGTGCATAACGGTCCAAGCTGACAGGTATTCTGGATATGAAACAGTTCAGAAATAAGAATACAGAAGATTTGGAACAAAGATTTGTTTGTCTAATACAGAATGATTGAGCAAACACTTACAATGCAGATTTTCATTGACTGCAAATTTCTTTCAGAATTGTCCATTTCAGCCTAGATGAATTTTCTGAAGATCCAAATAATTCAATTTGATATTCTGAATATGAAATGGGTACCCCTTTAAACTCAAATCTGTAATGCTTCCTTAAAATTTAGTTCAAATTTACTTTAAAAAAAAAAAACACCAAAAAAACATCCACCACACTAAATGTAAACATTTCAGGCCTAAGAAAAAATGTTTGTTTTAAACTAAAAGAATTATCCTCCCGCTTGCTTCATATCCTCCACTCTTTTTGGTACTGCAAGCAAACCAACAGATCAGTTCTTAGAAATATCCTACTTCAGTATTGAATAAACCACCTGGTTTTCCTTGAGCTGAATTTTCCAAGCTTTGCTCACTCCTACTCCGCTGCCCCGACACCAAGGCAAAGCAAGTGAAGCCTGCGTACCGATGAGCACCGGTTAACAGGGACAACCACAACTTCGCGCTTGTGTAAATAGTCACATCAAGTGTGGGCCTTGGGACGTGTGTTTACAGTCTCCTGCTGAGCAGGAGCATTGACAGCATCTGCTTTCTGACTGATGCTGGGTCTCCTAAAATAGGATTTTCAGTGGCGAGGGCAAGTAACTTTTGTTGGGTTTGGGGTGGGGTTTTGGGTTTGGTTTTTTGCATATCTTCCAGCTTTGCTTCTTGCCTCTTCTACCCTCCTTCCAAGGTTTGAGGAAAATATCATCTCCTATCAGTACAATATATATAATTGCTGTGCTTTTCTTGTTTTAGAAAAAAAATGCAGTTTGGTGGCACAGTTATGAGCAGATTGTCAGCCAGACCTCACTGCAGCCATGCTGATTTATACCAACAGATTATCAAACTCTCTTGAAAAGCTAGGTACAAGTCTTAATTTCTTCCCCTACATTACCAAAGTCATTAAAGAAGTAATACAGGTTACAGAAGACCCAATTGCAAAAGGTATGGCTTCTCCATACCTTCTTTGCCAGGAACTTACTACTTGGATTTTTTGACATGCTTTTTCAGGCTGAAAATGCAGATTCAGCACAACACTTTTTCTTCAGAGAGCAACCACTTCTGACAAACTACACTAATTAAAACATTTGATGAAATAATATTTTTAAGTTTGTAAGAAAATTTCCCAGTTTTCATATTCAAAATTATTCCCAATATTTTTTTTTTTATTACAAACTCTGTTCACATCTATGCACTGTGGGGGGTAAGATGGTTGAGAATTTTTTTTCTAACAGTGCTTTCATATAGTTCACCAGACAATCTGTGGCATTGCGAGGACAAAACAGCAGTGAAAAATCCTTCTAACCGCGGAAGGTGAGATAACGAAAAGAAAAAGCATTAGAGAAGAGCCTTGCAGATAAGCAGCAATATACCTGTATGGATGCGTTCTGCTATTTTTCCTACCCTGCTTTGTAGGGCTGAAAGAGATTAAGAGGAAGAGAAGGTAGAAACTGTGTAAGAAATGAATAGTCTCTTACACACAATTTTGTAGAAGTAAAGCTCTGCTGGTTGGGACTACAGACAAAGGGAGATTCAGTAGAAGAATACCTCCAGCGAACTCCACATGCTCTGGAGAGGAGAGCTAGAATGCAAGACTGGCTGGATTTACTCTGAGCAAGGGGTCCCTGCTGCAATGCCCCCCGGCTCCCCATCCTCCCGTCAGCCAGCTGAGGGACCAGGCTGGTGTGCCCCACAGCTTGCTCCCTCTTGGTGTGCCTCCCCGCCTGCCTCCCCACAGAAACCAGGGGGACTGGTGCGTGCTCAGCCCTCATCTCTCCCTTCCCATATGGGACAAAGACACAAATGAGACGTACTTGGACTCTGAAGCATTTCTGGGTTCTCCAGCTTACACATATCCATAGCAACCAAAACTGAGATGTAACAGACAGCGGCTCAGAGACAGTTGTGGGAGAGGCTGTGAAAGAAACCAACTTATTCTGAAACAGCTCACAAAAAACCCCACCAAAATATCAGCATCGTAGAAAGGAAAGTGACTGTTAACTGCAGCCACTGACTATCAGTTCCAAACCCACCAAGTTCCCCTCCTCGCTGCTTTTCCCTACAAAATAGAATTAATATAGACCGCCATAGACTCTTCTTCTAAAAGAGTTTCTTTTCCCTTTCTTCCACAAACCTTTTACTCTACAAATGGTATTACAAAAGTTCCCCTCTCCATTTTGTCCAAAAAAGTGAAATATGATAAAAGTAAAAGCGGAAGCAGCACTATGAAATGACACGTATGCACCTACTCAGTGCTACAGCCAGTGTGCAACACATATCCTGAAACTCTTCAGAGCTAGATAAAGACCTGGAGAAGTCACTGTAGAGAAGATCCTGTACTGCTTCCCTGTAAGGGAAAGAATGGCTGATCTAATATCCCCTTTTACATCTCTCATTCCCCACTCCTTGCCTCATCCCATTTTCCCCTCTATTCTTTAAATTATTTGATTTCACACACTGTATGAAACAGACTGAGGCAGCCACAACCAGAATTTAAAGGTAACGTTGCCTGAAACTGCAAGAGACCCAGGCTTTCACACCCAGTGCTTTTAGACAGTGCTTCACACAACAGAGTAGGGGCCGACAGTCCTTACCCATGCTACTGCACGTCCTAACAAGCCAGCTCTCTTCATAACCCAGTCCCCCTCTTCCTCTGGTTCCTCCTTCTTTTTCTGCCACTGTTCTCCCCTCTGGCTTTTGCTCATTCCTCCCCACGTCTTTCCTTGCTTCTATTTCCCCTCTCACCTATTTCCATTCCAAAAGTTCTCAGTTAAAAGCATTGCCTGAAGCAAGATCACATCTCCAATAAGAGAGGCAACTTCATTACAGTTTAACATAAAAAGATCAGCTGATATCGATCCATAATTTGGACAAGTGCCATGCTATTGACAGGAAGACAAAATAAGTTAGAATGGCCATGTTTCAAAAATTCTGTATGTACACTCAATCACTAGAACAGAAATTGCAGCCGGGTATATAATAACACAGCCGTGTTCTCTATTTCCCCTGTAGATCAATGCTAATATGAGGAGGGCCACAGAAGATGGATGTTGCCGACAGAAAACCTTGAAATTCCAGGTTTGGACTTGGGTGGCTTCATGGAGAAAAGAGTCTGTATGCAACAGCAGTGTAATTTAAATACAAAAGACCAAGCTCCTTCCTTAATGCCTGAGAATGCTCTACTTCGGAGTAGTCACTTCTACATTTAAATTCAAGTTAGGGAAAACAGAAAATGACTCAACATCCTGCCTTAGAAAAGTACATAGGCTTCAGTTCACACATCTAGGGCACCCCAAGTGGACTACTTAGTGGGCTTAGACAACCACAGCACTGTATAGCTTCACGGACTCATAGATACACAGAAAAATACATACGAGCTTTCCATACATTACTGAACAATCAGCCTGCTAGAGGGTATTTTTTTCCAGAGGGTAGGCAGTGGCAGGAGAACAGAATATTTATTTCTTTTACTTTTTTACTAGAAATCATCTTGCCAAGCTACTAAGTGCCACAAAATTTCTAGCCCGTGCTGGCTATTTCTCATTAGTAAGGTTTATGGCCCCCACGTAACAGATGTTTAAACTGGTCAGCAAGGAGCAAATACAGGAACTTCACCACGGAAAATACAATCCTCTACCATTTGAGCTAATTCAAACAGATATTTACTGTAACAGATATTTATTCTTTGTACAGACCAATTGATACAGAGAATAAACCAGCCAGACAAGGCATCATACTTGCACTTTGCTAAGAGCAATTCTTTTTGAGTACTTAATTCTGTTAAGGTCAAATTCCCCCCACACCTCTGCCATAACAAGGTTGGATGTAATCACAGTTCACATGGGAGGGTTGCACAAGACTACAGGCCACCAGAGCAACACTGGTGTCTCCAGGAAGCCAGCACTCCGCAAGACTCAGCTGTGAGACGTGCGCTGCTACCATTCCTGCCTGAAAAACTCCTGTAGCTAATAGCAGCAAAGATCTTACTTTCTCTATAAGCCTGCTATTTGAGACCAGCAGAACTCACTTAGCAATGCGTTGCACACTATTCCTGATTATGTAGGAATACCAAGTAATTGAAGACAAATAATACGCATCAATGACTAGGATTTTTACCAGGATTTATCCCTTCCTGTTTCCTCCTGATTGACATGTATTCATTTTCAGGGCTGAGGACTACAAGCCACACAGTTAACTTAAAACTCTGATGTTGCACTGGTAAATCCTTCCATATAAAAGGATACATATACACACACACACGTATATAAAACACATGGATGTTTAGGCAGAAACACCCCAAGCTCCAGCAGGTTCAGAAGATGAATCTCTTTTTCTCTGCTTTCACTACCCCTACTCAGGAAGCTTCTTCAGTACTTTGAAGCAACATGTTCATGTTACTAACATTGTGTTGTAGGAACAGAGAGTATTTTTAAAGAGATGGATAGCCTGCATCATTTACAGAAAGCGTTCACTTTCAAATTGTTCAGTAAGACAGACTCACTTCCCAGAAAAGATGCTACCCCATCAAAACTTCACACTTTGGCCTTGATCTGAATCCAAACTCCACAACTAGCCTTTATCTTGATAACAAGCCAAACTTTTCTTCAGATACTCCTGTATTCTCTGAGCTGCACAAAACCCATGCTGAGGTTTGTGACTCATGCCCATTATTAGTTTAGTCAGATTAGAGACAGCTTTGATGTCTGGCTCGCAGTACAATGCTGCAATGTTTAGGACACGTACAGGAATGGTGAAGGAGGGGATTGTAAACCACATTTCTATTGATCATAGACTTTTATAGACCTACCTGCAGAGGAACTGTACCAGCAGAAATGCTGTAAGAACCACAGGTCTTCAGATCATCCTTAAAACTCTCATGAAATGCCATCCAGTGAGCTACAACTGCCCTTTCACCTTGCTCTTCCTCCTTCCTTCTGAGCCCATCTGGCTAACAGGTCAGAAGTGAGGACACCTGTGCACAAAGCCATTGAAGCTGGGAGCTTATTTGCTAACTCGGGCTGTTTAGTTCCCATCCGAAACACCTGCTGTTGGCCCTGACCCACATGGGGGGCTCAATCCAATACCGGTGGCCCCTGATTCACCTTTTCGCTATTTGCTCTGTTGGCATCCTTGGAGGGGTATGTGCGGGGGCACGGCCCGTCTCCCCCCCGCCTCCCCCCCAACCCCCGGGGGGGTGTTCCGGGAGCCCGGCCCCAGCCCTCTGCCCCGGGATGCTGCCGGGCTCCGGCCGCGGCCTCAGGGTGGCACCTAGCGCTCAGCTGCCGCACTGCTCCTCGCAGTTCTCGGGCGGATCGGTCCGCCCGCTGCCCCCAAAAACGGGGTGAAGGACTCGGGTTTGGGCAACGAGCGAAGTAACTGGGCTACCTGAAGGAAATGAGCGCGCTTCTCTTGTAAACGGCAGGATTAACGGATTCCATGGGAAGCAATCAGTAGTACAGTAAAATAAAAAAAGGGACTAAGCTTACTGTGCTGTGTGAAGGGGATAATTTCTAGACAACCCAACTAGAAGATAGCAAGCTCTGTTTAACAACGTTCACCCTCCGCTGTACGCTTGGTACAGGGGTTTTACTACTGTGTACCTATGGAAACCCAACTGAAATCACTAAGCATTTCTTTGAAGGCTGTGCCTGCTCCCAGATACTGCAACTTCTGTTCACTGCTGCAATTTGTCTCCTAACCCTAATTTTTCAAAGTAATTTTTCCTCTTTTTCTCTGTGCCAGTCAAATCTAAAAAGCAGAACCTTCCAAGAGCAGGACATCAAAAGAAGACAAGGAACTGGATGCACATCCACGGAGTATTTTCCAGATAACAGAAATTACAGCCCTCGGAGTCCAAAAGACGCAAATTGCCTGGAGCTCTTGAGGGAACTCCTGAAGGCAGCATCCTTTTTTTATTATTATTACTATTTTTTTTTCACTACATGATTTACTCAAGTATAATTTTATGGTGTATAATTTAATCAGAATGCTCTGCAGGCAGGTACATTATCCCAGCTGAGTATGTTTCCTCTTTTCAGTCCGCCTGAGATGAAGTGGTTGGATACGTTAAAGAAAAGCTACACAATTCTCTGAGAAGTGTATAGCTTTTTAATATACTTTTGAGTAGCAGATCTCAAAGTCTTTTAAGAAAAAAAGGTCAAATGTTGTTTGTCTTGCTATCTGTGAAATGAGGATAATACCTAAAGACAGACGGAGGTGAGGATCAGAACCTGAGTTATCCTGAGCTCTTTCCAGTATGGAAATAGATTTTTCCCATTACATCCAAACAAAAGAAATACATCTGAACAAAAGAAATTAGAGATAGCAGGAAGAGTGCTTAAATCGTGTTCTGATCCTCTCCATATTTTAGTTCTGCCAACTGCAGAAGTCAGGCATTTATTATGTAAATTCAGAGACATGTTCAAATATAGCTAGATTTGTAGCATAATTTTCCAGTTCTTAAAATTCCTCTAAATTAGGGAAAGCCTTCACACTTGAATTCTGGCTGAGTTAGCTGCTACAAAAAATAGAAGACAAAAATTACTTTCACATATGAATGCAACAGAAGAACAGATCCTGACAATGTTTTATCTGTAATACACATGACAAGCTAACAAGCTTCCCATAAATTTAATTTAAAACGGTTTGGCCTTGGTCTAGCAAACTGTCCAATATCTACATTGGCACAGGGCTGAGAAGAAGTATTCCAGGGTCAGAAAGTCCCTGACGGCAGTAGGGCCTGCATTCACGGGTAAAATGCAAGAAATTACAACAGTCTTGATGCTGCAAATGCCAGTTACTTCAGAACAACGCAACGTCCACTGGCAGCAGACTGTTGTCCAAGGCTAGAAACAGTACTGAGAAAGCCCTGTACCACGCTTGCCAAAAAATTATAAAAAAAAGTGTGTGCTGTGAGAGTCACACGAATGACTAAGACTGAACTCTAACTAGCTACACCTACAAGGAGCTCAGGAAAGCTGTCCAATGTAGAGAACACAGCACTTAGAAAGTCTGCACCCAGGACAGCGTGTCCAAATACTTAGCAGCCTAAAAGCTCCTCCTAGCTGTGGGATCATCTGACATTGTCAGCTGGGAAGT
This sequence comes from Aramus guarauna, assembly GCA_013400195.1. Classification (NCBI taxonomy): domain Eukaryota; kingdom Metazoa; phylum Chordata; class Aves; order Gruiformes; family Aramidae; genus Aramus; species Aramus guarauna. The sequence continues at coordinate 31,734 of VXBL01003742.1, read as the reverse complement.
TCTTTTTGCTATAACTACCACCAACTTTAGAATTACTTTTTCCACTGGCTAAAGTATGTCACCATCCTGTATAACAGCATCGAGGGCCTTTTGCAGAACAAAAGCCTCTTCAGGGCTCTTCAGTATCATCTTCTTATTACTCCTTTACAGTTGGCCAAATCGAAGGAACAGCTCAAGATGCCCTGGGCCCTTACAGACTAGCTTTGCTCAACATGTTGTAATCAAAGACTGAAAAAATCCTTTGTTCCCCTACTATTTTGTTTTTTCATATCCTCAAAAATGCTCCTAAGTAGCACACTTCTAATTGTAGGATGACTCAGGGAACACAAATTCCTGATTCCTTTTTCTGGCTCTGCCACAGGCTCATACTGAGACTTTTGGAAGTACATGTCGTCTTTCTGTGCTCCAGCCTACTGTATATACAATTATAAGATACAAATGTAAAGCACAGTGAGTTCCCTGACAGAAAGATGACAGACAAATTATTCATTTACTTATTATTCATGTACTTTGCTATTTATTTTTAGATAAATTGCTCATTTCTCTGCCACCAAAGCAAAGTTTTTGTGCCTGTGAACACTAGAAAGCTAAATAAGTCACAATATGAAAGATTCGTTTGTCACAGACAGCCTCAGAATTGTCCATTATTTGACTACAAGACTTTTGTAACCATGATAAGATGTACGCATAGCAGTAAATAAGAGGAGGCAAAGAGTGACAAAGACAAGGAAATATTCGCACAGAACCTTCCTGTTACCAAGGAAGAGTAACAATAGGAAGGCTCCAATAAATTTAATTGTAACTTCGAGATGCAGATTAATTTACCCTTAAGACCCTGAAATTGTAACATGAGTTTTCTCAGGAAGAACGGAAGAAACCTCTTTTGGATTTCAAATTAAGCACATTTGTAATCAAGTGCGAAAGAAAATCGAGAGCATAGCAACAGCATTTCCAGAGTTTAAGGACCCAGGCTTTGAGTTGCCTGCCTTCTGCAACACACCCAGCAGAGGGCTCCGGGACCCCAGTCTTGCTCGTGTCCTGAAAAACAGCAACCCTCCGAAGTTCCTGCAAGACTCCTTCGGTTGCAGCAGGAAATTTGGGAGCGGCGTATGCTTTCATAGGGGCGCAGAGGAGCTGTTTAAATTTCAGTAAGGGTCTGAGATTGAACGTTCATTGCGATAAAGAAAAGAAAAGAAAAGAAAAGAAAAGAAAAGAAAAGAAAAGAAAAGAAAAGAAAAGAAAAGAAAAGAAAAGAAAAGAAAAGAAAAGAAAAGAAAAGAAAAGAGAAAAGAAAAGAAGACTTTATTCTCAAAATACACATATTGTAGATTGCAAAAATGGGCCTCTGTAGAGGACTGAAGATAAACCACAATTAAAATGCAGTTTGATTTAGCAAGAATAAAAGCAGTGGACAAAAATTAAAGCTATGCACTGATATTCTAGGCTTAACAACGGGGAAGAGAAAATATTTTGAACAGTCTCAAGGACACATATGAACGCGTGATAGGATTAACTAAAAAAATAGTAAATAAAGCCAGAATATCAAGAAACACATACCACTAATGACCTCTCTTCTTCAGATTAAGCTCCATCACTGGGGCCTTTCAAAGCTAGGGCAGACAAAACTACAGAGTAGCCATGGCAGGGAACATGCCTGCATTAAGCAGGGGGCAAAACCAGGTGGAAAGGATACTTTTTTGTTCTCAAATCGCAATTCCAATATAAAAGAGAAGCATGTGTAACAGTTAAAATTACTCACACACAAATATCATCCACCCACATATTAAAATGCCACAGAGCAAACTTATTTCGAGCACGTTATACAACAAGGAGTTAATAATAAGCTGGAGAAGGAACAATTTTCCTCTGGCTTGATTCAATGCATGTGCATTATTCATCACGTTTGTGAAAGAATATGAATCCCATCAAATAATTAGGTGGTGTGCTAACCTCCCTGGTTTGCAGTAGCCTGTGACTGACAAGCAGAAGGGCTCTCCAAGAACAATTTCCTGCGATGTTGCTCCCTTCCGCCCGAACCCTTGGTGAAGGGTGTGTTTTGTGTGTTTGTATAGGGAATCCCTGTGGAGTTTTTGTTGAGCTTTAGGTCAAAACCCTCTGAATTTAACTTTAAATTGGGGAGCCATTAGATGCCATATTTGTTCCGGTATCTATTACCAGTCCTACAATACCAGTCATCTTCCATTAGTGTAAATGGGGGAGGGGAAAAAGAAAAGGAACCATTCTCTTACATCATTTTGGATTAGAGTAAGGTGGGAAGGTAAAATAACACATTGCAGCAAAGTATGCTAAAAGAGAGAAGTCTAAGTAGTTCAAGGAGAATTTTAGTGACATTTTAACTTAGATTTTCTCAGACCTCTGCTTTGAAACCCAGTGTGGTTTTGTCCTCCCTTCATTACCCCCAGGATAGACTGTCTAGATCATCAGCCAGATTGATGGTCAACTTCAAAGTATTTGTAGTTGAAAAAAAAAAAACAACAAACAAACCAGAGGTCCCCCTTGTTGTTGTTATGAAACTTACAATTTACAAATCATAGGATTTGTCAGGACTTACAAATTGTCTGAACTGAGGCATCTGAGAACTCTCAACATTTCTCACGGGCCTCGAGGTTTCCAAACAAGTCAAGGAAACTGCAAAGCAGACTGAGGCAAAACAAATAAATAAATCCTTAAGTTCTGCTGACCAACAGGGTGCCATGAAACACCTGTGTTGAAGCTGGTAGAACCTCAAATGCTCTCATAACATAAATTAATTTAGGAAGTTCTGTTCTAATTCAGCCAAGAATTGAAAATTAAAGTTAGGTCAGACAAGGTAACTGCAATTGTTTCTCTTAGCTTTAAAGACTGTTTATTTCTAGGGGGTTTACATGCGCTGCTTCATTTTCTTCAAAAATTCCCCTTCCACTTCAGTGATGTAATTCCATTTCCACCATGTACCTGCCCCAGATGCAGCTGCATTTTCAGCATGTCCCTTATATACTGGGGTCACACAAGTTGAAACCCATCCTAGAAACTGGAGGCTTGTTAGGGGATTTTGAAACTATTTCCCAAGCTAAGGTAAAACCACAGATTAGAGTGCAGATAACACAGCATAGTTGATTAGTTTCAGTTAATATATGGATAAATGCAGCAAAAAACAGCCAAAAGCAGAAGAATTCAAAGGCAGTGAATACTCCTACAATGAAGTATATTCATACAATGTTGAGGGAGGAATGTATATACATTTAAACAGAAATAAACAATGAAACAGACTCTGCTCTTAATGACACTGGAGTGACTGTGCGGTGATGTTCCTTACCCAGCTGGCGTTACTCTGGAGTTTTCCTGGTACTGCCAAAGGCAGAATCAGGCTCATTTGTTTGGTATTTAGCAACGCATTACTGAGGAGCACAAGTCAGACAGTAAGCATGCCTTGCTGCTTGAGGATTTTCATGAAGGAGAAGCACCTGGCACCACAGAATCACTTCTCCAAAGCTGCTCCAGTGCACTGGGTTTGTGTGGCAAGGTTTTGGTAGCAGGGGGGCAGCAGGGGTGGCTTCTGTGAGAACTCCCGCCATGCCAGAATAAAGGAGTAAGCAGTGGCTTGTCAAGCGTGGGGTGGTTTTTCGGCAGAAGAAACAGAGCCAGGAGACACTGGGGCAGCTCCCAACTTGTGCCAAGACAGCAGCTCGGGGAACATCGCCCAGGCAGTGCTTCCCCCTGACAAGAGCCTCAGCTAGGGACAAGCACCCGAAGAGCAGGGCAGCTTTGCCCAAACACTTGAAAATACGCTATTTTTGTCAGGGAACGTGCCTCTTGTCCTTGGCAGGAAGGAGAATTTCACTTAGCCTTTATCAGGGTGGCTCCGCAAAACACCGCCATGTTCCCAGCCCCACAGACGCCTCTGTGCCACCAAGGCCTGGGCACGCTCATGGCTGTCGCCCTGTGCCATGTTCGCCCCAGCTGCCGCCCCATACCGTGCTCGCCTCGGGGCCTCAGCCCGGGCCCCGGAGGGCACACCGACCCTCGGGAGGCACAACAGCCGCTCGGGCCTCCGCGGCGGGCGCCGTGCTGGGCGCTGAGGAGAAGCGGCCTCACGGCCCCTGCCCACAACCAAGATGGCGGCACGGGGAGCACGCCAGAACGAAGCCGCTCTACCCTCTCGCGCCCGCCTCTATGACTGGCGGCGGGCGCGGCCACGTGACGCTTTCAACCGCGCCGCGCGGGACCTGCGCCGGGAGGGAGCGAGGCCGCGGAGGGGGCGCGCGGGCGATCAGGTNGTCTGCGGCGTGAGGGAACGCGCGTGGCGAGTGGCGAGGAAAGTGGGCCGCGGCGAGGGGCGAGGGGCGGGCTGGGGCTCGGTCTGCTCACCGAGTTTGTGCGGGAGCTCTGTTCCCAAATTCCCTCAAGCCCCCCGGTAATTCCTGGCCGCTGGTGAGGGGGAGCAGACCCAGCGGAAACTACAAACGCCCCGGAGCTCCCCGGCCAGCGCCCGAGAGCTCGTGCTGCACTCACGATGGGCACCGGCCCTTGGCCCGGCGTGGGGCCGCGGGGCAATTCGGGCCTGGCGACGTGCGGGCCGAAGCAGCAGCGGGAAACCCAACGCTCGCTTTCTGGTCTGTCTCCTTAAAGTCACCAGAAACGAGGTGCGCTTCACAGTGGCGACGAGGCCACCAGTGCTCTTGGAATATGTCGATGACGTTCAGAGACCACTGCGGGCTTCGCTACAGCAATTGTGGATGTGGAAAAACATCTCGAGATGGCAGTAAATTTGAAGGCTGACAAGTGCTGTATTCCCACATCCAAGTTCACCTTACACATAGTACGTTTTATTCTGAAGGATAAAGCTGTACCCTTTGCATTGGGAGAAACAGTCACAGGTGACGTAAAGCATAAAGACACCAACGTACAGAATGATTCTGTTGTGAATCCTGTGCAGCTAATTCGGCTTTCCTTTCCCATAAAGGCCTCCCTCATGCTTGGCTCGGGCCAAGCTGTCGTAAGATGGACCGTTGACTCTTCTGCAGGCACTGAAGTGACTCTGTAAGCGCCGGCCGTGAGCCGAGGTCCTCGTGCAGGCAGTACTGCTCAGGTAAGGGCCCCGTGTCAGCAGAGCAACACCCAAGTGCAGACGTCTGGCGTAGCTCTGGGTGGGAGGGAAGCGTCTGGCCACTGGCATTACTATCTTCTATTGCTGTAATTTAGTGGGACTAAGTGATTAGCAAAAGCCTTGTTTTAATGTTATAACATTAAGCAGTTAATTGTGGTAATGCGCACAATGACCTCAGCCTGCTTTCCCATAGCAACCACACTGTGAAAGTCCTTTCAAGGACTTCTTTAGCAAGCAAAAAAAGAAACAGGAGCACTGAAATGATGTCTGTAAGGTGTTGCTCAGCTTGTAAAGGTTGTTTTTTTTAAACCAGCAGAGTTTCAGGAGGTAAAGTAGTTCAGTGGAATACAGCCACAGCTCATGCTCTGTCCTGCAGGTCTGGCTTTAGAGAGATGTCCTCTGAGGCTGCATAGCACAGGCTACACCGAGAACTCTTTATACCCCAGGGATCCACACTTCCCCAGGCACAGGCACACGTACGCTCACACACAGAGCACTGTGTGAGATACTCTGTGCTTTCTCATGACAACTTTTCAGGGAGAACACAGCAGACTATCCTTGTCCCATTACTTAAGAATAATTACTGAAACTTGAGTTGAGTTGAAACACCTTCTCAAGGTGTTTTAGTCAATCCTTCAGCTGTATCAGTTTTACCTAAACTTTCTCTATTCAGAGAAACATCGAAACCCATCTCCTTCCACTTGCAGAAACCTTAAGTCATTGGTAGGTAAATTGATCTCGTAAAAGTTGATATACATCTGAATGGCAGTTCCTCTCAGCTCAGAAATGTTTTCCTAAATTGCTCTCCTCAAGTCGATCTTGTTAATGTAAAGTCCAAGGCATGATCAATCACTTCCATCCCATCACATTGAGCATTTGAGAATGACTACTGAAATTTGAGTTGAAAGAGCCTTTGGAAATGATCTAACTGTATGCAAACATTTCAGATTTTCACCTTTTTCTTTTTTTTTTTTTTTTTAAGGAAAGCAGATTCATATGAATTGTACAAAAAGCAGCCAACTTTTCTTGAATACAGCATAAGTAGGTATTTCAGACACCACAAGGATAAAGGTATTTTTAGAGGGCTATTATTTCTGCAGCTGTTTTATCAAAAAACCCCAACTTTGACATTAACATGTGAAGAAGGAAAATGCAAGGGTGACGGAGATTACCAGGTTCTCAAGACAGGCAGTAGAGTGGCAAACTGTTGAGCTGCTGGCTGTAGTACAGAAAAAGTAATTTTCACATTCGTTTTCACCATTGAGGAAATAAGTACGGCACATGATATTGTGTGGATCAAGTAAGGACTCCTGATATTTCAAACCAATGAGATGACATACAGTGCTCCACTGCTGACTCATTAATAATAAATCCGTGTTTAAAGACTGTCTGAAAAGTGACAAGGATTTCCGAGGGCTGAAGGTCTCTTGTTCTGACCATGCAAAACTGTGAGGCTGTAGCTGAGGGCAGAGCAATAAGAATGTCGTTTGTTGACCCTATGTTTTAAAAAATAGGTTCTGTGCAACATGTTAAGCAGACCTCACATTATAATGACAAGAAATGCAGAAGGACTTTTATAAACATAATTGAATCAGCTGACAACTACCAAAGTGATCTTAAAATCCACATTGCAATTATGACTGGAAGTTTAAAGCAATGATGGCACCTTTTCTGTAAAATTGAGCTCTCGGGAGAGTGATTTCTCCTGCCTTTGGGTTTTAGATTGTCTGTGCATTGTAAATCACTCCTCCACAAAACTGCAGACAGGATAAGCCCTTCTAGTAAATCTCCCCTATAACTGTTGCAAGTCACCACTGGAAAAAATGTTGCATTTGAAGGTGTAATACATAAGGTGGTTTGGTGTCCTGAGTTAAGTTATTCTAAACTTGGCTATGTGGAGAGGAACGTGCATCAACATTGGTTTGTTCATTGAAGAATCTATTTTAAAATGTACAAAGGTTTGTAATCAGCTCCCTCTATTTCAAGAAAATACCCACCAAATCTGGAAGGGTGGAGTACCTTCAGGATTTACCTTCCACAAACCTCGTTCAGCCAAGACCATTGTGCATTACACATCCCCCAGATGTTAAGTTTTGTAAGGACAGTCTCTTTACCGGGGAATAAAATTTCTCCTCTGTGACAATAAATGATCAAATGCGAGTTCATTTGTCTGTCCTGGTGCGTCTGGTTTTATAGAAGTAGAGATAGGTTCTTCAGGGGAAAGGGTGATGGCTGACCTTTGAAGAAATCACCTAGCTGCTGTCTGTCCTTCAGTGTAAGACTGTGCTTTTGTCATTTAAAGGTTTTCCTTTCTTCAAAGGCAGGCTAAAGGCGGCAGCTTGCCTTCTCTGGATGTAAACCTTAAATCCAAGTGTGCTGGTGGATGGATTTGTCTGAGATGCTGGTGGGAAATTATACCCAATGATTAAAACCTGCTGCCTTCTTTCCACTCACAGACACAATGAAACAGCTTTTGTTCACATACAGCATGGTCACTCCACAGGAGTGGATACCTGAATATTTTCAAACACTTCACACCAGCATTTCTTGTGGTGGTCAAAGGTTGGGGAAATGGCTTCAAGACCAGTTAGTGACTGGTCATAGCTATGATACTCCTGTTGCTGAAGTATCTTTTTCTGTGTTTCTCTTGTCCCAGTCTGACACTTGCCTGCAAGTGCCTTTGATTAAGGACATGAGTGACTTTGCCTGTTCTATTGATCAGAATAAATTACCAGCAGCTAATTTATGGACCTCACAAAAGTGCCTTTGACATGGTGAATTGTGCTCTGTTGTTCAGGTAATTGGGTTGTCAGGAAATGTTATTAGTTACTATACAGTTATCTCTTATAGAATATTGGTCTGTTTCATGGAAATGGACAAAATCTTTTAGACTTCTAGTTCCCAGGATGTCATGAAGACTCGAAGAAGGAAATAAGCATTCTTATTGATAGTAGTGATGGTAGAAAAAAACATTGCTATATGTTGATTTCTCATCCCTGATTTCTGCAAAAAAGAAAATTGCTTTTCTTGTACTTGCAAGTTCAGTGGGCTTGGTGGTTGCCAGCATTTACAGATTCAGCTTAAAATGTGGGACAAACATGCTGCTTTGGACACTATTCTTGCCAACAGTGAGACTCAAAATCTTATCATTGGCCTTTTGATCTCTGAGAAGGATAGAACAAAGCTTTTTTTCTGGGAATGTTGCAAAGATGACAAAGATAAACTTATTTCTGTCACACCACTAGAGAACACCAAAACAGAAACAACAAATGGGGAGCGGGAAGGTGTTTTTACACGTTTGTTTTTACAGCCAGCTTCCACATTTGCAGGCCATGACATCTGCAAAAGTGAGAAAAATGCAAACAAAGGATCCCTGTGAGGCTGAAAAATAAAAGCAACTCAGGAGCTCGCTTGGGGTGTTTGCGTGAAGAGCTCCTACCTGAAAAAGTCTGGGCTGTTGTTTTCATCTAATGCTGTGAAATGGGAATTTTCTAACTGAAATTACAGGAGGCAAAGAAACTTTTTACCTTAAGACAGATACAGCAACCAACTAATCCTTTCTGATTATACCTTCCCCTGGCTGTTTCTGCACGTGCTGTGTTTGAATACGTGTATGTTGGGCTTATAGTGGTACGGCATTTTCAACTCATCATTCGTTGCCCCAAGTGAGAGACACATAGAAAGAAAAGGTTTGGTTTCTTTTTGAGTTACTGGATCTAGATCACTGGGAGGGTTGATACTAACAGTAGCTGCAGGAAAGCTCAGGTGATTAGATGACTTCTGTGTTTAGCTTTGAACACAGTGAAAATTGGGAAAGTCTCACCGTTTGTGTCCTGCTGCTATGAGGTTCTTTCTGTATTTGTCTCCTTGTTGCCCCAAGGGAATGGCACTGACACAGGGATTCAGTAAGAGATGGTTCTTCAGGTAGCAAAACCCGTATCTGTCCAAAGCTCTGAAGAGTAGAAGAGCAGACTGGGAATATTTGATGAGGAATCACTGTAGGGAGACGCAATGTGGGATGCCATATACCCAGCAGAGCACTTTTGTGTAAGCCTGTTACACAGCTTTCTTCCTCAAGAGTCAAGTCACCAGAGCTTCATCGTGGCCGTAGCCAGAGGGAGGTCTGGCTGGCGTGGATCTGCTCCCCGGGCCAGCCACAAACAGCAGAGCGCGTGTGTGCTCTTGGCACCTACAGTGGTGGCAAGTGGTGGAAATGCCAAACCTTTTTGACTCCCATGGGAACCATCTTTCAGCAACTCACACAACTGCTCCGCAAAGTCTGCATCAGACCTGGTCAGGTCCTGATGTGGTTGGAATAAGGGAGCTGCAGTGGTGGGAGCATGATCACCTTTGGAAGCTGTCTGGCCAATGACCACATCAGTTTCTCTATACACAGGGCTAGTTTCCTTCCTTGGGAAGAACTGGGTGCTTACACAAGGAGTTTGCCCACCCAGCAGCTTTGTAGACCCAAGGGGAAAGGAACGGTTAAGGAAGGGCTTTTCTCCACCCAATTCAGTCCAGGCCCAGTACTGATAGCTGAAGGAGTGCTGTGGGCAGCCCCCCTCTGCCACTGCTTCTGTAGGAGCTCTGTGATTCTTAGAACTCCCCTGAGTTTTGGGTTATCAAGCGCCCCTTGTTGCAGCTGCATCAACTGCAGAATGGCTCATTTACCAAGCACAACAACGGGCTCCTGTTTGGGCAGGATTCCACTGGCAGTCTGTGCCTGACCTGGAGACCTTTGATATTTTGGCTGGCAGACTGGTTGTCTGTGCCCTGCTTGGTATTTCCCTGTAAAATACGCTCTAGGTTGTCCTTTCTTTAGGACACATTACCCCTCCTCCCACTTGTCTTTGAGTCCAAGCATCGCTGTGAATGCTCTTAGCTGGAAAGTCCACCCCTTTCTGCACTGAGCATGCAGACCCACTACCCCCGGCTTCCTCACTGGACAGCGCAGCGTTCCAGCTCAGAAGGTGTCTCTGAGGTCCTGCAGCTGGACACATCTGCATTTCCAGCTTTACTTCCTGGAGGGGACATTTTAAATGTACAGTACAGCTGCATACTGCCAGCATCAACACGAGCAGGAGAGGCCCAGGAGATTGGGCTGCCTTGGGCTGGTATTTCCAGTGGATCCTCATAGGGCTGGGCTGCTTTTTGTGGATATCTTTGCCTGCTGTTACCTAGGGATGACAAGACACATTGGAGAAGTTTGTGAATTGTCCTGATGGGAGGAGCACACTTGCCTATGCCATGCTTACCTTCTGATCTTGTTGATATTTTGATCTACTTCTTGCCTTTGAAATTACGTGGAGTTTTCTTTCTTCCTCTTTTTTAGAGAAAAAGGTTTAGAGACATGGAACTTGAAAGAATCATTCGAGATACATTGACATACTTCATCCAGTCCCACATCCCTGCTGCAGACCTCAGGTATGTTGAGATAGGAAGATCCAATATAATTGTTTTAGCTTGAACTCTGTGATAATTGTCACTCTTCACATTATACTGAACTCCAAGTGGAGCTTCAGAGCTTTCCAGTGCTTTGCGCTGCTTTTCCTGAAGTCAGATCCAGGATGCAGGTAATTTGCACAGGCTCTGATGTGAATGCTTGAATAACTATCGTTTAGCATTGCAATCTAGCAATGTCATTTCTTTGACAACCAAGATGATTAATTTCCTGTCCAGTAATACACATTAGAATATGGGATTCCCTTCATTCCACAGTGTTCCCAAAGGGCTTTCTGAGCAGCATAATGCTATGTCAGGGCTCTCCCTATTTTGAACTCTGCCTGCATGCAGAGATACAGCCACCTTGAGGCTGGAACACAGCAGCTCGTTTTGCAGCCAGTGGCAGCAGTGATACAAGTGTGGAGAGCAACTAGCAGAGAACACTGCATCCCATAGAAATTGCAACTTGACGTAAGATGACCTCACCTGAAACACCAGTCAAGTTTTGAGCACTTGGAATATTTTGGTTCGCTCAGATGAAGCACCTACAGGAGCACAGCCTGTGGGCATGTGCTGGGGCTTTCATTCAGTGCCGCCCAGGAAGGAGGACAGCATGCAGTACTTTATCTGTAAATGCTTCCCATGCAACCACTGACCACTTGCTGCCTGGCTTTACTGGTGGGATCTGCCCATAAGATGCAGTCCATATAGATCCTTCTGCTGCTCTATTAGGAAGACACAAGGTTAAGTGGAAGGGGGATGGAAAGAAAGGGAGAAAAAAATGGGCCTGTTGACCTTGCTGCCATGTCCTGTGTTCTCTCTGTCTCCAGTGGGATGGATGATGTTTTCTTCTCTTACATCACGGGTGTCCTGGAAGAGCTGGGCTCACCAGAGTCCTCTGAGGAGACCTTTGACATGGACACCTTTGTGGAAATGATGGAGGCATATATTCCTGGTTTTGCAGAAATCCACAGGTACGTGAATGTTACTTCTTTGCACGTGCATGCCATGCACTGGGGGCCTGGACCCAAGCCCCTAAGTACCATAAATTCTTCTGTTATACCCACTTTAAGAGGTTTTAGTACCAAACCAGTATAATTACGTCAGGCTTTGCTTGAATACTCAGATGCTAATCCCGGTATAGTTTGCAAGTAGGTCCTTGGCCATCTGAAATACCAGCTTATTTTATTGGGCTTCCCATCAAGCCTTGTCTTTCTATAAAGAGGTAGGCAAGTAGGATAGGCTACTGCTTTTATTCCTCACACTAATTATACAGCTTCTGTCTCTTGCAGCGGGGATGTTTGTGAAATGATGTTCTCCCTCTCAGAAAGGCTTGGTGAAGCTCGCAACAGAGGTGAGTTACAGAGACAATTTCAGCACAAGAAAGTATATTCTGTTTTCAGTTTTAGTGTTTGCAGTTGAGCGCTATCATAGGATAAAATACAATCTTGTTTCCTACATTTAGGATCTCGTAGGGTAGCCTGATTTGGTTGACAATTTTTTTTGTAATGTTCAGTTGGGGTTTTGATATTAATATATTGGAGGTTTGAGTCATATGGAATACTGTCCAAGACATACTGGGGTGAAAAACACTGGACCAGATCTCCAGATACCTCTGTTGAGATCAAATCCAGAGTAATAAGGAAGAAATAGCGGTATACAGGTTAATTCTGTAGGTTAATTCTGAAAGTGAGGATTTCTGCCTGCCTCTGATAGCCTTCTGCCTAATCGACACTACCACTGCGCAGCCCACGTCAGGTGCATCATCTAATAGACAATCCAGCTGATCATGTCTATCACTTCTAGACTTTGAGCATCCTCAAAGCTCACTTCCCACGAGCCCTGGCATGGATGTAAAATCAGCAATGATGTGCTCTAGCCTGCACCATGCAGGACTGCAGAACACCACACTATCCCAATGGTGATTTCTAACCTCAGCATTCCCAGATCAGCTGCACTGCTGTATTAATTAGCCCCAAAGGTACTTCCCACTAAAGAACAGATGGGTGAAGTGCCTGGCTATTAAACCTTTCAGGACACACCAGTTTGGGGTTTGCTTATCTAGCAACATCACTGCTGTCTAAGCAGGAGTCAGAAGGCTGCATAACATAGAACAGACAGTCCTGTCTTATCTTACTTGCTGCTTTCTTGCACTTGACAAAATGTACTGCTCTGCTTTGGTCCCCTGCATCCAAACCTTTGAGAATCCTGATATAGCCAGAGTGTGGAAGGACAGCCCCATCCCGCTTTTAGAGAGGACAGAACAGAGGTGAAATGATTCTTCTTACAGTGACATAGAAAGAGCCTGTAGAGAGATGCATCGGCATAACCTGATAACAGGATGTGCTGGCTGACATACAGCCTGGGGACTACCAGAGTGTATTCCCAAATTTAAAATCAAAACCACACCTTAGTTCAAAGTTAGAGCAAACACCAGAGAATTCTTAGAAATGTAACAAGAATACCGTAAGTATCCACAGCCAAAGTGCTAGAGGGCCGAGAATTGATAAGTAGAATTGAATTCACAAGCAACCCATGCCCAGTAAGGCATGGAAATGCAGTGCTCGGGCACTCCAGCATATGCTAGCACTACCTTCCTGCAGGTCAGGGTGAGCAGAGCTGCAGCTGTCCCCGCTTAAGGCAGGAGGAACGGTAGGGCTTCGCAGTCTTGTCACTCAAGGGATTTGCTTTGGCACACAATGCCCTAGCAATCTAATGCCAACAGAAAGCACAGAGCTCTAGCCTTAGTGGGACTCTTCCTTAGGAGATATCACTATGTCTTTAAGAAAAACCTGGCCAAAAGACTGTGGAAAGCAGGAGTGAAGCACCCTCTGAAGACCTGACCAAGGGGCAGGAGCCTGGAGCTGGAGCCTGCAACGGGGAAAGGCTGTGCACTCCAACAGATGGAGCCGGCGCCCAGGTATGAGCATCCCGCAGAGGAGTAGGAGCGCTGGAGACAGTCGCCCAGCACTAGGCTACCAGCACCACCTGAGGGCATTCTGGCTCTAGAAGGAACCACAGCATGGGCTATGACACAGCATCACTGGTGCCTCTGATCGCCTCCCTTGTATGGCCTGAGCAAGACAGTGTCAGTAAGTGGAAAAAGAAAATTATGTGCTGACAGAAGAGTATAAGCCAGAGCGATGGCTGAGAGTGCCTCTCGCAGTGCCCTCCGAGGTCCCACAGCAGCACCTCTGCAGCACCAGCTGGGCTCCACTCCACTCCACCCTGTTCCCCTACCCTCACTCCACAGTTTGAGCTGGATCATCCTTTCTCTCCCCAGCTATTTTGAAGTATCTGCACAGGAAGCAGTCATCTCTGGGTGTCGGTCCCAAAGACGCTGGTCCCACCCTCAATGACTTTCCGTGCTGTGCATTTACTGAGCTATACAGCACTGAGTCATCAGCCCAGCGGTCCTGATCCTGCAGCACCATTCAGCATGACCCATGCAACAGACATCGCAACACCTGGCAGATCCCCCCACCTCCTTCCCCCACGCTCTGCTTGCTGTTTCTCCAGTACTGATCTCTTCCTGCTCTGCAATGCAATCATTCTGTGTCCACAGCCTTCTTTCAAGTGCTGCTGCTGCTGCGCTTCCTTATGAGGTAGCCACAGGTCACCGTGTATAGCAGTCCCTTCCCCTTCTGATCAAAGCACATATAACTTTACAAGGCGAGTGGGAGTTCAAGCGTTCGTACCACAGTGTCCAGAAAGCTCCCTCCCCCAAGGAGACACATGTCCACACAGGCGAGCCAGTTCACAGCAGCCCTACTTAAAAGAAAGTTTAAATACAGGGGGAGGAGATTAAGGAAGAGTGATGCTTTGTCCTTGCAAAGATAGAATCCCCTGTTAGCTTCAGGAATGGGATTTAGTCACACTTGTAAGGAGAGTCTTCAGCTAAGGACAAGTTGAATTTCCTGACAACACAAAACCAGAGGCCCTTCTCAATAGCCCTCTCCTCACTGCATTCCCAACTTACCTCTGTCTCTCGCTCTAACTAGGAAGGTGATGACTTGAAGGATGGGGTGGAACTACTCCTGGAGATGTTCCCAGCCTGTACCATGAGCCAGGCGGAGAAGGCACTCGCCATGGCCTTGGGGAACTTGGAGGAGGCAGTGCAGTTAATTGTGGAGGAGAAGGTGGAAATTGGCCCAGCAGGTGCGAGTGTGAAGGTACTGTACTCTGAGCCGGGTGGCAGTGGGCCAAGGAGTAGGGCAGAGCTCAGGGGACACAGCCGGAAATTTCGACTGCAAGAACTTTCCATGCAATGAGCCAGGAGGATCACTGAGAGCAACGCCCCCTCTCCCTCCCTTGGTGCTCTCAGTATGGGCTGCGCCCACAGCCGAGCCAGCGCCCTGGCAGAGCTGTGGCTAGCACCCCCCTTCCCACAGAGCCTGGAGTGCTGCACCAGCAGCTGGGCTCACTGAGCTAGCAGGGGGGTAGCCGTATGCCCCACGTGTTGTGCTACTCACACACCTGCCTTGTCTCCTCCCAGGAACTGGCACGGCCCCGCAGAGCGCCCAACCACGAGGAACTAAAACAGGTTATCCTACAGAAGTAAGTACCCAGCAGCAAAGAACCCCTTACTCTCCTCCCTGCAAAGCAGGTGGCGGCAGTTTGGGGAAGGTCTGTCTATAAAGTGCTGTCTATAAAGATCTTGGGGTGTGCAATGCTTAGAAAGGATGCCATGAAGCTGATCTGTGTATAGCTGAGCACATCTAAGCATAAATAGAATCATCAGGTGGGAAAACCAGGTTTGGGTTTCTTTTAGAGCTCTGGCACAGAAGCAAATTAACTCAAGTTACCTGCACCAGCTGGGTCACAGCACTGGCTGTGTGTGAGGTTTCAGCCTCCTACAGATACGGTGTAAATCACAGTACTGTCAGCTGAGGTCCCGGTTAAAGGTTCAAGGCACAAACATTGTGCTGCAGCTCAGGTAACACGTGGTGACTTGTAGGACTACAGCAACTCATTCATACCTCCATCCTTGGAGACAGTCCAAACAAGGCTAAAGACATCTTTAAGAGACTGCCTGTACAGCAACACTGGGAAGATTAAATCAGTTGCTGAAGGCGCGAATTCAATGCATTTAAAGAAACCTCTCTGAAGTCCCCCTATGGACTTCTTGGGAATGAAAGTGGCTTTAGATTGGTTTACCTTTATTCATTTCCAAAAGCATTTAATTCTCAATAGGAGAGCCCACACTGTGGTTTCATTGATCTGCTTCAGGATCTCAGCTTTCATGAGTATCCTCCTGTGGGCACACAGATTCCATGTGTCTATCCAGCTACAACTTTTCCAGCACTTTACATCCTCCCCAGTGACAGAATAAACAGCTGATGGGCTAGGGAAGATAAATCAAGGCAGAATGGCATCCAGGCAGAATTAGCAATCCCTGTCCTTGCCCTGGCTTGTTTCAGACGTACACAGGAACAAAAAAGCACCAGCTGCTAGTTATACTTCTGGGAACTTCACTTTAATGACATTTTGGCAACATCCTGTACTTTAAACACCACTCTAGCATAGGTACAGAGAGCAGATCACCGTAGCTGAAGATACACAGGAGCAACTATACTAACTACTGAGGGAGAAGTCATGGTCAGCTCTGCTGTCCACTTGCTAAACCAGCACCAAGGACTCAAGAGTAGTAACTCAGCAGTACAACAATCAAATGCTTGGGCCCTGTTGTGTCAGTCACACAGGGAATGAGGTGATGCTTTTATGAAGTTGTTTCCAGCACAGACCTGTTTCGTAGTCAAGTAGCAGGTGGAGTGTGAAAGGAACACCATCTCTTCAGGGCAGAAGCAGCCAGCTTGGTCCTGTAATCTCACCTCTGACTCCTTTGGCTGCCATCACTCGGGCCGAGGAGGAGCAGAGCTGCCTCAATGGCAGAGCACACCAGACCTTGGCACCTCTCAGTTCTGCAGGGGCTGTCAGCATTCTCAACAGCCTATTTTCAATACCCTTCACGTATGGCCAAGGATGCTACTCCAGGAGAATCCTGCTGGATTATCACCAGGACAACACACTTCTTGACTGTTTTATCCAGAGGGGAACGTTAAGTGCTCATAGCTGCAATCTAGGCAAGTAGGACACATTGCACAGCCACAAACCAGCCAGGGGAGAAAGGACTGAGGCTGTGAACAGTCCCAGCATGTTAGTGTTCACTAAATGCTTCTTGTTTTTCAGATACATGATGGTGGATAGTGCAGAGGATCAGAAAACGCATCGGCCAGCTCCACCCAAAGAGGTAAGAACAGCAGTCCCAGCTCACCAGCAGTTTGAATGTCCTTTGGCTACAAGGTTTAAAAATCAGGCCGCAAGTCCAAAAAGCAAAGGGGCAGGCCTGCTCACAGAGCCCGCTAGTCAGCAAAGAAGGAAGGTTAGCTTAGCTAAGGTGCTACAGGGTCTGTCAGTTCCTGCCATTCCTGACAAGCATGGCTCCTGCTCCCCCATCAGACAGCTTCCTTCCAGTTTTGGCCCAGATTCGCAACACAAAGGATGGGTAAAGCAGCCCACTCCAGTCTTCCTGCAACCACCCCACAGAGCACAGCTCTGCTTCTGCTTGTCCCCTCCCTTTCCCTAGCAGTGTGGCTGTCCATCCACTCACTGTTGATGTCTT
Source organism: Aramus guarauna (assembly GCA_013400195.1). Classification (NCBI taxonomy): domain Eukaryota; kingdom Metazoa; phylum Chordata; class Aves; order Gruiformes; family Aramidae; genus Aramus; species Aramus guarauna. The sequence goes on along the minus strand of VXBL01003742.1, from coordinate 14,563 downwards.
TCCAGGCTCCCAAGAAGTTGATCCGCTATATCGATAACCAGGTGGTGAGTACAAAGGGAGAGAGGTACAAAGATATCAAGAAGCCTGAGAGTGAGGAGATGAAAAGAACCTACATCAGCCTCAAACCAGCCAGGAAGTACAAGTTCCACTGACAGCCAGGTCCTCCTGCTCTTCAGCCTCCACCTCGCCGGCCAGGCATGGCAGGATGGACACCTGCCACTAGGGATGAGGGGACTCTGCCACCTGCCACTAACTGGAACTAACCTGGCAGCCAGGACACTGCTTTCAGCTTCCTCAACTAACCCGGCTGACCAGGAGGAGCCTTGTCTCCTTGTGTAGCTGTCCCTCTGCCCCAGGGGCACACTGCAGTGGCTCTCTGTGGCCTGGGCATTCTCTGCTCTTCCTTGCATGGGACATTTTTAGATCCAAGATGGGGCTTGTGCTTTTGCAGCAAGCTTTTTACAAGTCTGTGTGCACTGTTGCTTTAAATTGAGTGCCAGTGTTAATAAAGATTACGTGAATTGGTGTGTAGTTCAGCCAGAGCATGCACATACTTTACAGACACTGCCTCCAATCTCTGCTGGGGCCAAAGATAGGAGCAGGGCCACCCTCTCTTCCCTTAATTACTCTCCTCATCATGTTCACCACAAGATGTGGCTGCTGTTTGGTTAACCAGTTTACATGTTGATAGCAGGGCCGAGGCTGAACTCCAGACCAGAGCTAGGCTCTCCCTGCCAACACAACCTCCAGTGCTCCATAAACTCCAGCTGACAGCGTGGCCAGGGCTCCTGCCATTTCTCACCCCTGTTGGGTGCCAAAGCTACAGCCACATGACACAGAGCAGGATACAGTAGCAGTTCTGGGCACTACTGAAATGTTGTCAGAATCTGGAAGAAACAAATGGCAACGACCAACTGTTTTCAGTGACAATACCCCTAGGTTTGGTGCTTTTCTGTCAGTGAAACTGCAGTTAGGAGCATGTTCCCCCTGAAAACAACTCCCACCTTGCACCAGCCTAAACCAGTGTCCTACGCCTGGACAGACACACTGCCTGTGCTGTGGCCATGCCAGCCCTTTGGTACCAGGCTGGCCAGTGGCCACGGGCTGGAGCTGGGCTCGCTCTGTCCTCCTCCCAGAGCCCAGAGGGGCCTGCCCTCTCCCAAGAGGAGGGATCACAGCTTTTCTGCTCCAGCTGGCCTGGTCTGTGCCCAACAGGTCTGCTGGCATGGCATGCCCTGCACATGCACCCCAGGGGACAGTCCCCATCAAACACTCTCCTGCTCTCTGGACAGCTGCCACTTAGAGATTTAAAATACAACAAATAATAAATCCTATCTATTAGCTGGCCTTGCCAAGGCCTGTTCAGCACCATGATGTTCCTGCAAGTCACTCGCTCTCTCCATGCCACTGCAGAGGGAGTTACTTTCCCCAGAGGCACCAACGAAGCCCACTCACGAACACCCAGTGGCTGCTAAACAGCCCCAGAGAAAGAGTGAGCCCCGCTTGGGCCAGCCTCGCCAATGGGACCGACCTCTCCCTCTGCACGTCTCCGCAGCAGCCGGTTCCGGCATCTTCCCGGGATCCCAGCATCGTGTCAGTCCCCCCCTCCCCAGCAGCAGCAGTTCTAGATCTGGAGGTTAATGAAAGGGGCGAAGCCGACCACGTCCTGCAGGAGAACAAGAGCCCTCTGCAGTGGAGGCTCCACATCCAGCTCCACCCCACGGCTTCGGAGGATGCTCAGGCTGGACTCGGCCACGTTGTGGCAATGCTTCACTTTCAGCGAGCGCAGCTTGGGACAGTACTCGGCCAGGACCCTGCCAAGAAAGAGAGCACGTGCAGGTTGCAAGCCAGGACTCCCGAGTGCACCACTCACTGTCTTCTCTACTCCCAGCAGCCCAGTGCTCATGACTGTGCCACACATGCACCATCCTTTGGGAGCGGCACACTGGTAGTCTGAGAGAAACTCAAGGGATATGGTTGGATCCCCGACCTGCCCTCCGTGACATGCCGGGGAATTTGCTGTTAGCAGAACGCTGCCTCTCCTGCAGGGCCTGCTAGTTGCTTCTCCCCCAGACTGATCTCTCCTTGCTTTCACCATGAAGAAATATGACTTTTCTCTCTGGTTCTCTTCCTCTCCCCACCCCAGACACCTGCCATCCCCACCCTGGCTCCCCCATGCTACTCAGTACCTGATGGAGTCATTCTTGACTCGAAGACACCCCGTGAGGTCCAGGTGCTCCAGCTCGGGGCAGCACTTGGCAATCTCCTCGACCGCCACGTCGCCCACGTTGGCATTGACAGCCAGCGACAGAGACTTGAGCCTGCTGCACTTCTGCACCAGGTAGCAGATGGCCTCGTCCTTCAGCTGGCGACAGGCCGTCAGGTCCACAGCCTCCAGTGCCTTGCAGTGGTCAGCCAGGCTGCGCAGGGACAGGCTGTCCACCCACTCGCAGTGAGCCAGGGAGAGCTGGCGCAGGTTGGGGCAGCTCAGCGAGATGGCCACCAGCGCGTGGCGGCTGAGCTGGGCACAGCCCTTCAGCTGGATCTGGTGCAGGTGGTGGTTCTGCCCAATAACCGGGAGCAGCTCCCTGTCCGTCAGCCAGTCAGAGCAGTTCTGGAGCGCCAGCTGCTGCAGAACTTCGTTGTCCTTCAGCAGGTTAACGAAAGCAGCTCGAGGGATGGCAGGTCCAATCTGCATGGGGAACCCAGGAAGAATGAGGCATCTCCCGGGGTTTCAGATCAGCCTGATCCTCACCAAATACTCTCTCCTCTCTTCCACTGTGACAGTGGTGACCAAAGCCACCCCCTTATCCCAGGGCAAAGCCTGCCATCAGGCTCTCCTCCCCTCATGCCAAGGCTACTGCCACAAGGTAGAAGATGCTCTGGCTTCTCCTTCCCCCACCATCACCCCCGCATTTATATATTTATGATGAGCTCCACAACTCTGCTCTCCAAGAACTCTGCTAGACCACTCTGTCCTCGCACAACAACTACTCGTGTCTTTCCAAGTCCCAGGCAGTGTCTCTCAGGGCCAGCACAAGCTTTCCCTGAAGACCAGACACAGGCTTATCTCCTGTCAGACCAACCCTCTTGCACAACCTCTGAGAGGACTGACAGGCTGTGCCACTCCAGAGCTGACTTGCGTTTCTGCCAGTCGGTGCCCCATAATGGCCTGGGTGGAGCTTCCAGGCTCACTCCTCCCAAGGCCTCTTGCTAAAGACACTGGCATTGCTGGGCCCTGAATCACCACCTCTCCTCCCTGAGCCCATCTGTCCAGTCTGACACCTGAGCCATTAACCTGAGCTCCTGAGCAGAAACTAGCCTTCCTGCTGGGGGTTTCTTCTCCCCACATAGTCAGACGCTCCCCTGTTAGCTCCAGAGCAGTAGGACTTCCGTGTCTCCCCCAGCCTCAGAGCCATCCAATACCTGGCTTGAGTCAAAGCTGCGCATGTTGGCCAGGTACAGCTGGACGAGAGACTGGAACGACTTGCTGACCCTCTGCAGACTCAGGAGCTGCTGCAGCGGCAGATGACAGAGGATATGTGGAACTAAGATGTCTTCCCAGGGCAGGTCCAGGAGGCATCCCCTGGAGGGGGTCAAACTCATCATCAGACGCCAGGGAGCCAGGCTACAGCGGGAGCCAGGCTAAATCACCTCACACCTACTGCCGGGTGCCTCTAGGAGGAACAGCCAGAAAGAAAGACTCAGCAATGTCTCCCGCAGTCAGCCCGCAGGGTAAAACCCCCTGGCTAGCCATCGGCAGGGCACGCACCTGCCGCCTGCGTCACCTCCTCCCCAGCCTGGGATGTTCACTGCTTAGGCATCTGAGTCCGCCTGCCCGCGCTGCTCTCCAGGAGAGCTCGGGTGGGGCTCTCCACCCACCGCTCAAGGGGTCCTTGCTGCCCTGCTGAGGGACAAGAGACCGCTGCAGCATTACCACACCACCCACGCAGCACCTGTGCCCAGGTTTCACGTCTAAGCATCGCTCTACCTGGCGGCTGCTCCCCTGCACCCAGCGCGGAGCCACTGGCGCACCTTGCGAGGGGCAGAGGGCGGGCACCCGCTCCCTCCCGCGGGGAGCAACGAGGCTCCGGGCTCCCCCCCGAGCGGGCTCCCCCCCGAGGAGCGCGGACACGGCGTCTCTGCGGAGATGAGGCCGCAGCCTCGGGCGGCGAGGGGCAGGGCAGGAGCCGAGGAAGGAGCAGAGGGGTCCCGGCAGCCCGGAGCCCCCGCGAGACGCGGCCATCTCCCCCCGCCCGACGCCCCACAGGCCCCCGCTCGGCCCCAGAGCCGCCCTCGGGCCCGGCTCCCGGGCTGCCCCACCGCCGCGGCGAGCAGGCCGCGGAAGCCCCGCCGGGCCCTGCACACAGACACCACGCTCCCCTCCCGCAGAAGCCCCGTGATGGGGTGGCAGCCCTGACCCAGTACCCCCCCACCCCGGCCCGGTACCTGCCGCCCCGCCGGGGCCCCCCCTGCCGCTCCATACAGCTGCCGCTGGCCCCGCCCCCGACGCCGGCGTCTAGGCGTGACGTCACGGCGGCGGGCGGAAGTGCGCGCGTCCCCACCGCCCCGCCCCTCCTAGCCGGGCCCCGCACCCTCACCTCGCCCCGGCGGCAGCGCGCGGGTTACCGGAGGCGGGGCGGAAGGCACGG
>VXBL01003740.1:24590-134071 GCA_013400195.1 Aramus guarauna | reverse complement strand
GGCCTCTTCTCCCTGGTAACAAGCGATAGGACCAGGGGAAATGGTCTAAAGTTGTGCCAGGGCAGGTTTAGGTTAGACATTAGGAAAAATTTCTTCTACAGAAAGGGTTGTCAGGCTCTGGAATGGGCTGCCCAGGGAGGTGGTTGAGTCCCCGTCCCTGGAGGTATTTAAAAGAAGGATAGATGAGGTACTTGAGGACATGGTTTAGTGGTGGGATGGCAAGGTTAGGTTAGCAGTTGGACTTGATGATCTTAAAGGTCTCTTCCAACCTAGATGATTCTATGATTCTATGATATTGTCAAGTCACCTGGAATTGGTTGTTACACTTAACAGACTTCTTCAAAACAGGTGCTATTAAGTCATCTGTTGTGCGTTGGAAAAATCTCCCCACTGTATAACCCAAGAGTTGGAAAGTGGACACACATAAAAAGGTGCTTAGTCTCATCAACCAAATTTCCAGTGGGGACTCACACCTGATGACTGCCATTCCATGACCAGGTTAAGCCACTAAAAGCAGTTGCTGCTGCCGGTTGTGTGCCACCACAAACATTTAAAAGCTACAAAACGAACTGGGTGCTGTACTGGTGAACTGATCCAACCTAGAACTAGAACAAGACTTCATTCTAATGCAGATTGCTCTGTCTGGCTAACCACAGGACATACGCAAATACACATGCTGGCACAGGAGGAGGACACCGGGACAGTTTTGGCCACAGTGCTCTCAGAAATTCTGTGTAACTTGCTACTCTAGGTTTCATTTCACTAGAAACACTTTGATTCTTTAGGGCTACAATAATATGATAGGAGAGTACAATTTATGTCTGGGGCACAGCAAACATTTAGCTATGCAAATATAGCTGGAACAAGCAGCTGCAGAAGAACAACATGCTGTTATAAAGCAAACCACTGAACAAACACGGGTGCACATTTAGAAGTATGAATTCAGGTTTTCAAGAAAAACCTGAAAATGCTCAAGGAATAACAAAGTATCATTCCCTTTGGGCTAATATCTTTTCCCTCCCTTCCAAAGCTACCTGCAATCTGTAAGTCTTTGCCTGCTGTTTCATTACTGAGCAGGTCTGCGCCTGCTGTATAAGAATGGTCTTACAGAAAATTCTGAATTGTAAATGGCACAATCTTATTGCAGATCCAAGGAAGAACACAGTATTTGGGGACTGAAATAAGAAAATTCATTAATCTTTCAGAGGTTTTCTCTGTCTCCATTAAAATTGAAAAGATATTAGAGAGCAGATGCCTCTGTGCGTACTTAACACAGACACAGTGAGACTTGAACACTTGCAATAGAAAGGGAATTTTGCATCAAGTTCAAATGAGCTTTTTCCACCTCTGAAAACAAGGTTAAAAACTGTTAGCATATAACCTCTACTGTTTGTTTGTTTTTTTGCTTTATTTAAAACCATGATTGCAGCTAATCCCAGTTGGTGTAAAACATGCACTATCACACACATATATGCACATTCCTACTTGCAAAGATTTGGCTTTTTTTCAGCTGAACTAGCTGGCAAAAAATGTGTCTCTTTTTTTCAGCTGAAAATGGAAAGAGCATCATCAAAGCCCAGAATCAGCCTCCAAAATTCAGGGGCGAGGTAACTTGGTCACCTTTCCAAATTACTCAGCCCCCAGTAATACTACAAGACAGGTCCATTTGATTTGTCTGCAGCACCCAAGTGCCCCTGATACCTTTACTCCTTCCAGTTCAGCTCAGAGTGCAAACCCAGCCTGCACCATTGGCAGCAGTCAGCATTTGACTGCCAAGAAAGGCCTTGGAGCAATCCAGGGCAGGACAAGCCCAGCTCTGCCTCAATACTTCCTGAGAACAGCTTCTTCAGATGAGGGATGTACATGCATGTCCCCTGCCAAGATTTTCAGTTACATTCAGAAGGCTAGACTGAAATGACCGAGAAGCTCAACTCCAATTACAGAGAAATCCATCTCACTTACAAATTTCCTTGTTAAAAGTCTGCCAGAATCATAAAACTGAAAAAGTTGCTAGATTATTGCCACATATATGCTTATTTTTCTCTTTAAATTAATGGTCTGATTTTCAAATAGGAAGAATACCCAGAGCTTGGGAAAATTAGAAAATATTTTCCTTTTGTTTTAAGGGCAGTGGAGGAAGGGAGGAGATCAATAATAGTAGACCAAAGTCAGTATTAATTAACTCCATTCACTTAGTACCAAGACCACAACTTCAGTTAGTCTGATCTCAAAAAGTGCCTGGCACATGCTGCTCCTGCAAGCCCCATTATTGTTCTGACAGTGGCTTGGCCCTGGGATAAAAACAAGCAGTCTCTTTCTTCAGAATAATCTTTTCATCTTGAAGGATGAGCAAAGGAAAAAGAGGTTTCTTAGTCATAGTTTCTAGTTGTAACAGACAAATAGTCCCTCATCTCTTCAACCTTGTTATGTCCTTCGTCATCCAGCTAGATTTAGAGGCTGAGGGGAGAACTTATCGCTCTCTACAACTACCTGAAAGAAGGTTGTAACCAGGTGTTCCAGTCTCTTCTCCCAGGTAACAAGCAATGGGACAAGAGGAAATGGCCTCAAGTTGTGCCAGGGGAGATTTAGATTGGATATTAGGAAAAATTTCTTCACCAAAAGGGTTATCAAGCTCTGGAACAGGCTGTCCAGGGAAGTGGTGGAGTCACCATCCCTGGAGGTATTTAAAAGACATGTAGATGTGGTGCTTAGGGACATGGTTTAGTGGTGGACTTGGTAGTGTTAGGTTAATGGTTGGACTTGATGACCTTTAAGGTCTTTTCCAACCAAAATGATTCTATGATGATATGATTCTATTTTGCCATCATTTCAGAAACTGATGCCATTTATGCTTTTGGCCAAGAGGACATCTGAAACTTCTTACATTGAAATTTTGTAAAAACCACTGGTCTTCTAATTAATCTCATGTGGTACAGAGTAGCTCCAGGGAAAAAAAGAAAGGTTTTGAGCCTGTATTTCTGCTCCCTCCTTCACTTCCATGCATGAATAGATGATTTAACTTAAAACTAGCTATTTTCAGAACAGTATTTGCACAAAATTTCAGATGTGCTGGATAAGTGTTCTAATGAACATGGCAGACCAACAAGGCTTACAGAGATATCAGCCTGCATCTAACACTTTGATTCCTGCCTGAAGGAGACAACCTTGGCTCCAGAATGCCTTCAGAAGAGCAGCCTGTGGTCATCAGGCTTGAAAAATTAAAAGCCAACTGAAATGAAATTTTTTCTTATATCTTAGCTCCCAACTTCAAATCATGTTGTGACTTGGTTCCATCAGTCACTCAGAGAGGAGGTAGCATCTCTAGGATCAAAATATACTTGCACAAGAAATATCACATGTATGAGCCTGGCACAGACTCCCTGTTACTCCATTTCCTGGATCTCAGGAAGTCTCAGTTATTCAAACTCAAAGACTCTGTCAATGTCCCTCAACAGTCAAACACCAGTTCCAATGGGTTAGGAGCAATTTGCAGCAGAAAAACTGCTACTACACCTAGAATGAAGTTAAGGTGAGGAGGTGCAGCTGCTGGCCTGCTGCAGGTTTACCTACACCACTACCGTTTCCATACACAAGAGAAAGGTGGGACTTGGTTGCCAATACTACCTCCCTCTCTTGAAGAAAAAAGGAGATTGCCATTTTCAAAATCTGATTTAATACAGTGCATGTTTTCAGAAGGACTAAAGGCACATGAAATGACAAAACTCCTGCTGGACCCACATCTTACCTTCTGCAGGTCATGCTCATTCAGAGCCAGTAGCTGGATGCTGGAGCATTTACGTGTACTGAAGAATCGCATATTCACAGCTACACTTCTCCTCCCGTGTAAACACAAGTGCAGCTCACACTACAAGCTCTGGACAGTAAGCATTGTTCAGGCTTCAATCTGCTTCCTCCCAGAGGGCAAGCAACAGGACAGTGGAACAGCTGTCCTTGTTGGATGCTAGTACTTTAAGACAGTGACAAAGGCAACTCAGATGATTACTGTTGCACATTTCAAAGCAGACAAACAAGTACGCCAGATGTGGAAAATCCAAATCCATCAGCACCACAGGTGTTGAAATGTGTAGAGCAGATCTACAATCATCAGAATTAGACAGCATACAGAGCAGATCTCTTTCACTTTTTTATGGAACACTAACAGTTTTATAAAACTGGCTATTTTAATCAAAATTTAAAACAGGACAGAAAATTTAAAACCCAACACCAGATCAATGAGCTGGGTGTTTGAAAAGTGTACCTGCTTTCCACCTAGATCACAGCACTAAGTATGTGGCCCATATCCCTGTTGCAGTTACTCTCTAGTTCACAGTTCCTTATGTAACTGCAGGAACACCAAAAAATGTTGCTTGCTTTTTTTTTTTTTTCATCCAACCTTTTATCCAAGAGAAAACTTTAACAATATAGCCAGCAGACCACAAAGTTCTACGGCATAAGGAAATAACAAGTAGAGACATGGTTACGTGAAAGGGTGGCAGAAGGAAAATAAAATGTTAATTATTATTTTTCACTTCTGTAATGCTGAAGAGCCTTCATCACACACCAGAGCTCTACATGAAAACACATCCCAGTGCATCCCAGTGAACTTTACCACTCAAGAATCATTATTAGATAAAAAGAGTGATTTTCAGCCTGTAAAGTTTTAATGCTGAGGACTGGTCTTCTTTTCTGCTCAGGGAAACATCTACCAGGCAACTCCCCAGCCTACTAAAAAGCACTGGGCTCAGAACTGGGCCACCCCTGTGCTACTTGGAGATTGCCCTGCTGGCATCTGCTTTTGGATCTCAGAGGAAAATATTATAGTCTGTCAATAATGCAGTGCATTAAGAACTGTCTGATACAACTTATTTTCTGAATACAAACTCAGCAGAAACAATTTCCCCTGTTTCTCCCACCTTTCAGTTCCATTTTAGAGAGACACCAGCTGAAAAAGCAATTACTTTTATGTGGTCCTATTCAAAGCCTTGCTTGTCTAAAGCTGTAAGTGAAGAGCTCAATGAATGCCACATGTGTTGAAAAGAGATACAGTGACTTGATATGTAGAAATCCAAGCCCAGCTAACTGACATGCAAGTTTTCCTTCTCCAGCAGGATGAAGAGATCAAACTCCAGAATACAACTCAGTATCTTTAAGTCCCTTGGAAACGATCTTTGCAGCATCATTTTGCTGCATGTGAAACAGATTTTACCCAAAACACACTTTGAATCAGCCTTAAGAAAGCACATCAGAATCCAAGCTGGCTGAAACACAGAAGTCAAGAGCACATTTTAGTGACTGCAGAGAGCTACTGACTTCGAAGAAGAATTTCCATCTTCCCTCAAAATGCTGCAAGTAAGAGAGGCTGTGCTGTAAATCTTTAGAGAAACTAATTGGCCTGGTTATTGTATTACATTTGCCCTTTCATGGGGCCAAAATCATATTATGAAGGCACATAGTGATATAGTTCACTGCTCCGTGCATCCCACAGCAATTCAGCAGCATAGAGGAACACTATAGAATACATCATATAAATTCGAAGTCAGCATCAGCCTGAAAAAACTCATTCGCTGGGAGCAATCCCCACCTGTGAAAAGTGAAAGCAGAGGAACCATCCTGTCCCAAAAAAGACCAAATGTCCTTTTAAGCAGGCCCAGCAGTACAGAGCAAGGCTTCAGGAAGAAATGTACACATGGAAGGACCTGACTCCATGAAGATTATTAATTTCAGTAGACTGCAGTAGAGACAAGCTTGCACATCAGTTTTCAGTTTTCAAATAAAGACATGCTTTTATCTTGCCAGCAGAGTATAGTGCAGGGCTATGAATTAGTGATTGGCTGCATTTACTGGAGAGTAGCTGACATCTGGGATGTCTTGTGAGAGCCTGAATATGCTACCAGAGAGATTTAAGATAAAGTGCATCAAATAATGAGAAAAACGTGTAAATTATCTGAGGAGTGATGCTTCCTACCTGACTCACAGCTTTGGAAAATTTGGTCTGCTTAGTTCTCAGACCTACCCTTTTTCACTGACATGGTCCCTAGCTCCCTCCCTAGCATAGTTGAAACCAAATCTTAATTAATCCTTGGCTCAGCTTCTCATGCCATGATTTTACAGAGCATTTTCATGTTGGGCACGACACACTGCTTTCCCACTGATGCCAGAAAGGTGCATTGTAACTTTGCTAGCAGCACCTGTAGGTTTTCATGCTGATTTGGCTAGCAGGGGCACAAGAGCAATTTTAGATCTCCTCACAGCAGGAGGAACTTTCTGAACTTTCATTCCATCAGCTGGTGCCCACCCTGCAAACCCTCTCCTTGGCTCTCTTCAGTGACCTGGCCACTCCAATTACCTTCCAAAATACAATGTTCTCAAATTTTTGGTGGTCCCACTGGGCACTTCCCTGCAGTAGCAATCATGGCAGCTGCCCCAGGGCCCCCTGGGGAGTCTGCCCACCTGGCCACTCCTTCTGGGACCTGATGGAGTTTTGTCCCCATGTCTCTCCTTAGAGAAGCAGACAAATTAGAAAAACTGATGACTCCATGTACTGCTACAGTACAATACAAGCTTCTCCCCAATTCTGGCCAAAGAACTTTGCCTGCTGCCTGGAAAGCCAGCCTCCCCATAGGCACAGGGTAGAGGGAGGTTGGAGGTGTCGTGGTCTTGCTGAGGATGTCTTCAGGTGGATCCTGGTCTCCCTGAGACATCAGTTGCCTGCTGCCTGCTCCAGTCTGCTGACAGGAGATGTGCCTACGGTCATCCCCACCAATGTGATGTCAGTCACTCTCCTCTCTCTCCTCAGCACACTTCCCCGTTTGTCTCCTTATTAGCCATTGTCTTCAGTGTTTGTCAGTATTTGCCCTGCTCTATTTGATGATGCAGGAACATCTATCCAGGGACAGCTTTGCATTTTGTTTCCTTTTGCTTCCTGATTGCTTGTCTGTGTGCCTCATGCCACACCCATGGCCACCACTCCCGATTCCTGGCAGTCCCAGGGCAGTCAGGGACGTCATTTGAAGAGCTGTGCGTGATTGCTCCTTAATTACTGCGTAATCATCCCCAGATTATGAAAACTGTAATCATTGTTTATAATGCTGCTATTCCTGCACATCTTGTAAGGGTGGTTTGGCACTGTTGTCCAAGAGACCCAGGGTAAGATCCTACGGCTGCAGCATCATGTCCATACCAGCTCTGCTTTGGGCTGTGATTGGAGGGCCTCGTTCCCCTTTGTGCAGGAGAGTCCTGAGTTATGTGGCAGGACTCGTTCTTGTGTCCCCTCGGGAACGACTATTTTTATTTCCTCCTATGCATCCTGAACAAGGGTCAGAAGGCTTCAACACAACAGTGTAATCCAGGATCATCATGAATATACATCTGGCATTCACAGAAGCATAGGGAAACCACACAGTGGCTGGTGTCACTGTGGTGACAAGGATTTATTCCTTCAGTTGCAGGATGTCCTTTTATTGTCTGACTCTTGCCAGAAGGACTGTAAATTCAGTAGCCTCCTTTTCCACAGAAGTACCAATTCCCAAGTAGACTGGTTGTAGACTGGAAGATGACATAGCTCAATTCTAGGGATCTTCAGATTTTCCTTCAGTTGTCAGTGGCCCAAAGCATTTGCTTTCAGCACTGATCAAACTGTATTCACTGCTTTCACAGAGACATGATTTGTCCCTATCAGATTCAAGCACACTGAAAATTAGAGCAATTACTAATCTAACAAAGTGAAGAGTTTGGGTCTTGCTTATACAATTTAAAGCACTTCTACTGAAAATAAAGATGCATACAATAAAATGCAGACTTGGGCCACATCTAGACTTATTATCTTATTCTAGCTATTTCTGCAAATGTCTTTCTGAGGTGTTTCTCAGCTACAAAAGAATAAAGCTCCTACTTAGTGGTAAGCTGCCTCTAGAGACATGGCTTCCAGAGTAAGGCCTCCCTCTGTTTAGTTATGCAGTTACATGTGAGGGTTCTCTAGGAACACTGAATACAAATTATGCTTCAAAGTTTTTTTTTTTTTTTGCTAATTTAAGGAACTTTTTTTTTTCTTTTTTTTTTTTCTTTTTTCATTGTAGCCTTATTTTTAGCAACTCAGCATCCAGGAGTGCTAATAAATGCCTAAGATTTACACCGGTGAATAGAGAGAGACTGGGACATCAGTGCTTCTGCTCATCTTCTTTTCCTCTTAGGAAAGGACCTGAATTATAAGTTTACACAGTTTTCAAATAATGTAACATACTTTTAAGCTCTGTTCATGTATTTGACATCCTCTCTCTAGTGAAATGTCTTCCTTAATCAGACAGTATAAAGAGATCTCTACTTATGCTTGAATCTTTAAATGTACCTTATAATGGACACATGGCAAAAGATTGTTAGGTAGGGCAGAGTCTGGCAGCCCAACAGAGGTGAAATTGTTGGAGCTCCTTGCCCCCAGGTGCAACCAGTAGCGAGGCTGAGCATGTTATTCCCAGCAGGCACACGCACACAAATGCACATGCACACTACAGATATACATACACACAGATCTACAGACACAGAGCGCGCAATCCTATAAACATAAATGGCATCAACAGCCTCCCTCCTTTTTTCCTCCCCAGCTGAGCAGGATAGAGGTCCACTAATGCAAAATGTGTGTGCATATGTATATGTGCAATGTGCATCCCATCAGCAGCTGGACTCTTGCAAATCAAGTATTATTTGGTCAGGTAAAACAGATAGACGATGCTCTCCATGTCTTGAATGTGCTATATAAAGATAGATAACATTCCAAAATTAACTTTGAGACTTAAAATTCACTTTTGATTCAGTTCCAGATCTCACCAGCAAAAAGTAGCTTTTTCTTCTTGTAAGAACGAAAACATCCAGCTTCCAACATCAGATGAGTTTCAGAGTTGGTTTGCTGTTCTTACCTAGTGAAGGGAGCACTGATCAAGTTTTTGCTGCTGTTGTGAATCAGCTGTGGTGCAACCCAGTGCTCCTCTAACATCAGGTCCCAACTACAGGCTGACTGAGAAAGAACATTCTGGTAATTAAAGCATGGAAATGGGAACTGCTTTACAGTTTATATTTGACACAATTGTGATGAAGATCCAGACTCTTGACTGCACTGTGTTTCACTTTCCCAGTCTATAGGCTGATTTTTTTCTTTCAGACAATAAAATTAGGGTGACCTATACTACACTTTGGAGCTTGCACATCTTATCTAAGCATTTCCCTCTGAGGTCATTAGTTGCTGTTGGTCACTATCCCACATGCAGACCTGCAGACCTCAAATTACTCAGTATGAACTACAGGTTTTCAGCTGAGCAACAGGAAAGAGTGACTCCACTGAGGGATGTAAATAGTTTCCCCCCACTGCTGCAGAGAAAACTAACCTTCCTGAATATCACACATCATGCTCCCTTACTTCCCGCTGTAACCAAAGGACAGTCAAAAGGGGACAACGGAGACAGTATCTCTATTGCTAAATATATCCTCTTTAGGGAGGGATCTCTGATCAAACCACATGATGCTAAATGCCCCGTGTCCATCAATTTAGGGCTCTAGAGCAGACTGTAGTGGCTGAATTACACAATATTAGGCCCAGGTCTTCTCTGTAAATCTGGAAGTAACATTAGGGCTTTGCTGCATTCCACAAGGTTAGATGTTGCATGTCCTGAGATGCACAATGGAGGCATGTGGGGGTGACTGCAAGTGCAAAACCTACTGACAAAGCAAAAAGGAGACCTACCATACCCATCATGACTATCAGTAGTGCTCCCTGCTATGAATTGTCTCCAGAACTGTATCTAGGTTTCTTCCTGGAAGGAATGGGGTGGTTCATCCCAAAATATTTCCCTGCAGTGAACTAACACCCATACAGAGTGGACAAACTAGGATCCAGGTCATGGGAGCCAAGTGATCTGATAGCACAGATAATACCCAGAAGGTGAGGTGTTAGCTGAAGGTGCAGGGGATGACCATGTGAGCTGTACCTGTGGCAGTGGTGTTGCATGGTGGTACACAGGGGTGGAAAGGTTGTAAAACCCTCTTAGGATTTTGTAGCATCCAAGGTGTTTCTCCTGGAAAATGCAAATTCTTCAAGGGAATGAGCTGCGGGGTGACCCCACTCGTTGGAAAAAGTGACGTGTACACACAAAGTGATTTGAGCTGCAGAATCTTTGGTCCCTGGTCCCTGCAAGAATGACTGGCTCTTCAGGCTGAATGGAGAAGGATGCAAAAGCCTTGTTTTTGTTGCCTGAAGAGTCACTCTTGAAGGTTCCTCCAGCTTCCTGTTGCTGCCCCTCGCAAAATCGCAGTAGGTACTGCAGCAAGTGCATGTGGCTACTGCAGTTGTTTTATTATCACCAGGAATAAGATTTCAGGAGCCCATAAGGCTTTGTTAGACAAAATAACATATCTAAAAAGTGTCTAGTACTAAATGGAAGTCTTGGATTTGCAAGGCATGTGTTGGAGTCATTACTCATGCATTGTTCAAAAGACTGGGAAAATCAGGTCTTAAAATACAAAGAGGGATGACATCACTTTATATGGTATTTCTTACATCTTTAAACTACTGATTCTCCTGAATCACTGGTGGCCCATAAGACCATATTAACTAATTCTCAGCTTATCCATGAGATCATCTAGCCTTTGTAGTGTTTTCAATTAGAAGTTTCATGACTGAGATGCCTGGTTACCTGCACGTGGTAGTCCACATGTCTTTACGATTGTTTGGTAGTGGTTCATTGCACTGTGCAACTAGGGAGCTGTTGCTCTTAAGCATCTGTTCCAACTCAGTTCTAGCTGATGCTATAGAGTGAGCAGTGGGAGTCTTTCCTTACGAACCAACTACAACTTCAACCTGAGCATACCTTGTGAAATGGAGTATATGTCTATTGGCAGGTATCATCCCAGAGCAGGAAAAGCAGCAATTTTTTTTAGGTCTCAAGCCTGACTTTCCTGTGATTGTGAAATATACCTTTGACTTAGAGAGTATGGATGTTTCCAAGAGGGTGAAAACAAGGGGATCCCATGAAATGGGAGACTGCTGAGTGGGCTAGTGTAGGGGCTGGTCTATTGTTCTCTCTCTTTTTTTTTTTTTTTTTTTTTTTAATAGATATGAAACCCAAATGAACCATAGGGAGTGGGAGGTTATTTAGAATCTGAATCTGGAGGGGAATTATTCTGATTCATTTGCTTTGTAATAGAATCCAAAATTTGACATACTGACATTTCAAAAAGGAAGCTCTCAACTCTCTTTCTTCATTTTAATTCAATTACTGTTTGCCTTTTTTTTTTTTTAAACCCTGTGCCTCAGTCTGCCTATATCCACCTAAAATGGCAGAATAATATGAATAAAGGAACAAAGAAAATAATGAGGACAGGAAATTTTTTTCTACTGAAGGAAAAATAATATTTTTACCCTTTAAAAGGCTCTCTGACACACATTTTCATCCCTTGTGATCAAGTGAAATATATGTTCATGGTCCCTTAAGGCAAAGGTTTGTAATAACCAAATCTTCAGTTAAATCGATATGTCATTTGTTCAAAATTTTGAGCTAATTCAGAATGGCAGCAATATAATTACTGCATCAGAATTACATTTTCCATAGATTGTTCGGTATTATATTTTTTGATAAATTAAATTTTGATACAAAATGATTCATTTAAATACAGGAATATTTAATACTTATTAGATTAACTAAAACAATAGGGAACAATAGTTTTTGTTTGTACTGTTCCTGCACTCTTCTTGACCTCATCTTCTATCCTTCTCATTACATGTTCCTGTGTATTCTTTGACAGGCTTCCAATTCTTGTTGTTTTTGAAGAAAGATTGATTGTTAGTTTTGATTGCCTTTGCTAGTCTTTTTAGAATCTTTTTTGGCCTGCCTTGCTATGTTTATGTCCTCCTATTTTCATCATTTAGACACAGCAGGGATTTTTCAAGGATGTCTATATATGTTGCACTTTCTAGATGAAGAAAAATGGATGGTATTTCAAGTTTTTCATGCCATATGAGGTTGCAATACTTCATTTTTCATAGGCGTGGCTAAAATATGTTCCAGAAAGATGATGTTGACAGCATACTAGTTAGTTTACTCTCAGTCCATCTGTAGCAAAGATCTTGCAGGGACGGAACAGTGTGCTGTTTACTCTTCTCAATATAACAGTGTTACAATGCTTAATATTACCTGATCCTTATTATTACAGAAAATGAGCATTATCAGAAAAACGTTCCATCTATTTAACATGAAATGATACAGCATACTGTACCAACTGCACTACCAGCTGCCTGTTTCCAGCAAACATTCTTAGAAATACCATCGCTTGCAAACCTAAAAGCTTGCAGGTGGTATTATTCCTTGGAACAGTGGAACACTGTGTAGGCAAATTCATCCAAGTATCCAAAATCTGAGACATGTACAATGCTGTTCAGAGATATGTTGACTTTTTAAAACAAAATGTTTTGTCAGAGTGGGTTTGATAAATGTGTTGTGGGGAAGCATTTCTCAGATTACAATAGAATTTTGTGAGAAGGTCACAGGCTAGCAAATAGGGACTGTTGAGGGTATTTGCATAAGTGAAATGAAAGCTGAGACTCTCACTCCACATCTACCTGTTGAGAGAGAAAGAAAATGGACAAAAAATGGGTATTGTAGTGTGGGGTGGATTGTTTGTACTTCATCTCAGGTAAAGTCATGACGTAGAAAGTACTCTCAGGCCTTAAGTGCTATGCAAATGTGAAGTGGAGCCATAGAACAGAAAATAGTAATTATGTATTACTCATTCTTCTGGAAAATCCACAGCTTCACTGCTGAAAGCTACTCATATTTCCACTGAATTTTCTGCTATTTCTATGACACAAAGGAAAACAGGCATGACATATCTGTTAGATCATAGATCTCTTACACTGAGAATTTGAATGCCTTAACTCCACTTTCAAACTATGCAATGTTCTGCAGGGCAAATGGACATTCTTTGATATTTTTATTTTCTAGTTTGTGACTACATCTAGTGTTTAGATTCTGCACATACAGCTATAGTGGGCATTTTGGGACAACATAGGGACATCTGAGATGCTCTACACAGGCTAGCTGGAGTCTCAGAGGAGAACTTGTAACAACCTCATGGAATTTTCTGTTGTAATTGCAATGTACATGCAAAACACTTAACTGGTCTCTGAAAGTGAGTGGGATCAGTGTTTGTTGGAAAACTTTACATTGCCCTGCCATATATAGCGTGTCCAGTGTAAAAGAAGAGGACGGGTGCATCTGATGTGATAAAACAAATTGGAAAATTCAGCTTTATTTGAAAGAAAATTAACTTGTGAAAAGCATATTGTTCCAATGCAGCTGCAACAATCATCCCTCTCACTCATCTAGAGAAAGAATGGAGAAAAAAATGTTTGTGTAGATAAAATTTCTTCATAAGAGAGAGAAAATGCAGTAACTTTCTGAAGTTGGGACTGAACAAGCTGAAGACATCTTGCTTCTCTGTGGTCCAAAGAGCAAGCAACATGACTGTACTTTGAAAACCAAGTATACATGTGATACTTAAGTCTGTATTTACATAGCTTTGGCCCTGAAGTGCATTTGGTACTGTTCCTCATTTCATCAATTTTCTAGCCAAACTATGATCTCCAATTTCATCTTTCCTTATGCCAATACAAAGCAGTGCCAGCGTAAGGTCAACATACTGGTTGATATGACATGCAGTATCAAGGTATCTTCTGTGTGTCTGTCTTGTAACAGCTGCTTAGTGTGAGGTTCATTATCTACCCCATGTTAAATCTTGATCTTCATGCTTCTAAATGATTAATCTCCCCCTGCATCTAATTTCTTAATTATGCAACACAAAACTTCTTCTTTTTCCCTCCTACCACAGACAACTGGAATAAATTCCCCATTGCACTTCTTAAGAATTATCCCGGACATAGTAGTGCTGTGCATAAAAATCTGAGCTTACTTTTTTATCACAACATTGCTACAATACGAAGAGGTCCTCTGGGATCAGTAATTTCACTAAAGTAATGAACTCAATAGCTTGTTTACAGAAGCATGTGCTCTTTAATTGGTCTGAACATAATGCCTTCTAAGATTTCAGTTTTTCAAATGCTTTATCTTTTTCTTTTCCATGTCTATGTATCAACAAGAAAGTTCTCTTACATTTATGCTAAAGGTATGCTGCACTTACTTAAATAAAGGATGAGCTTCTGGAGCAATTTGCACCAGGGCCCTGGAATTGATTGATATTTCCTCCTCCCTCCTCAATTCTTTTTTGCCTCTTACTTAGTACTGTTTGAAGTAAGACATGGGGTCTGAGGCATTTAAAAGCTGCAAATACAAACATGTCTGCAACATATCCTCGGCTGTCTTCTGCCTTTATTGCAACTAATGCAGCAGCTTTCTTCACAACATGACCGCCCTGTTTGCACACCACCCATCTGCCACGTAGCATTGTCACTTTAATGTCAGATTATTCTGGGAAGCTTTGTGCAATATTTCTCACTAGTAACTCAGTGGGAATAGACAGCAGCTCCAATACCCCCTGGAGAAGTTTTCTTTGTGTCCTAACTTGGTCATCAGAAAGCTTCTGTGAAAGATGGGTAGGTAAGATGGTTAGGCATGGGTAGTTTAGGGTATCGTCTATGCTGATGGAAAGAATAATCCTTGTATGGCTGAATCATTAGCAAGAATGCATTATATCATGAGAAATGAAATTGATAGAATCTGGCTTTCAACAGTCATGCATCCATTTGTACCACTTCAGTATAGGAGTCCTCATTTCCTTCTCCCACCCCTTACCACTGAAATAACTTCAGGCCCACTCTGCATTGTCTAACACCTTATTCAGTGCCTCTAACTCTCATTCATGTCCCTAATTACTCCTACAGTATACTCAGCTTCCTCTTACCACCTGTTTGGCTGAGGAAGAGGAAGGGAAATTGCCTGTTACTTCCCCTAGGTTGCAGTTACACACATGTTGATTGGCTACCTTATTTTGTTTGGTTGTTTTTGTTTTTTCTTTTCTTTTCCTATGTAAAAGTGTGAATGCAGTTTCCCACTGCTGTATTTTATTTATTATTATTTATAATAGTATATTTTATATACTATCTAAATTATTTTATGATTCTATATCTTGATTATTCTGAAACTCCTTCTCAGTCAGATATACTTAAAATTCACCAGCAGGCTTACAAGTTATTTGATGGGGAGAGCAGGGATGATGTCAAAAAGCAGACTTCTTACAGACAGATGAATAAACAAATGAAGTAAGGCTGTAAGATTCCTTTCCATAGAGATATGCTTCTCCTGACCACTGGCAAAAATGGTGGGCAGCTAGCCAACACCATTCCTTGCTGAATGTTACTGTGTGCAGTAAGAAATCCAGATTACAATTAGGAGTTTCATTCTGTGCCATACTAAATGCAGATGTAGTCTAATGCTGTATTATTACTGCCCAGGCCCCTATGCAGGCATACAATAGCACTGTGTTATGATTACTTCTGTTTCGTGAGATGTATCTATGGGATGTCTTCACAGAACAAGGAAATACTCATGCAGCTTCAAATACTAACAGGTTGAAACATTAAGAAACCTTCAGCCAATGACATGATAATCAGAGAGGTAAGCTTCAATAAAACATTCAGATGGGCAGAAACCGGTTTGGCTTGCAATACCTCACAAAGCTATGTGAAATATGAGAACTTTCCTAAGCTATTGTTTGAGAGTTCAAAGAGTGTGAGAACAGACAGGAGACAGGAAGATGAACCTATGCAAATTTTATGTAGATAGCTTTTATTAGAATATGATTGATGTTGTGGAGGAGGAGCACCACCTCAGGCCAGTTTAAAAGCCAGAAGACTGGCTCTCCACTTGAGATCGGTCTCTCTTTTTCTTCTTCACGGACAGAGATGTGGTCAAGGGTTCTTCTGAGTATTCTGTCCTTGAACTGGATTGCCACAGTGTCTTCTGAACCGTAAGAATCATATATTCTGTGTTTTTATGATAAAATATTTTATTGTATTTCTCATCAGTTATTTTTTTCTGGGACATTGCTATATAATAAACTGGATGTTTGAGACCTAGGTTCTGAAATGTGTCTGAAATGGAAGTAGATGACATTGAAGGATGATTTGGAATGATGCTCTCCATTGTAAAACTGCTATGAAATCTGATTTGAATGACAGAAATCTAGAACTGGAGTAGATGAATTCTGAAGTGCATGAGTAAAGTCGGGAGAAGATTCAAGACTGGACTGACAAGTAATACTAATGATCAGGATTGGTATGCATCAGCAGTACAGAGAGAGCATGGTGTACGAGGAGGTGCTACAGACCAGATAATGGCTGCTTCTAGGGACCATGCTGAATGGCAATCCTAATTAATATTAGTATTGGTATTGGTATCGGTGTTAGTATTAGTATTGATATTCATATTAGTATTAGTATTATACGTGCTGTGCTGTCATGGCTTATACAGCACTGTCAATGTCCACCGCTTTATCCAAACAGAAGATTTCAGTCAAAATTTACAAAAATATATCATCATTAGACCTTAAATCCCGTTCTCAAAAGTTCTAAAGGAAAGTCAGAGGGTTTAGCTTTCCTAGATAGGATGTTGGTTTTAATCGTTTTACTTTTGGTGTTTGAATCTCATGCAGACTGAACTGGGCAAGTGAAAATAACAATAAAGACAATAAGAGCAAGCAAAGCTGTGGGAGAAAATAAGGAAAAAGGTCAGATTACGAAGAAAAGATTGTGTGATTCATGTTGTGCTACAGAACCAACTCATCAATTCTGTCATACAGTATTTGAAAACACCAGGTTAGGGTAGCAGAGAGCGGGAGGCCAGCAACAGAACCTTAGCTGAATATAGCAAATCTGAAGGAATGTTTTTTCAGAGGAAGAATCTGAGGAAGGAAGCTGCCCTAATCATAGAGAGTAGTGTAACTAAAAAAGCCCAATGGAAGAAAGAAGCAAAGGAAGCCACACAGGGAGAGGCATGGAAACAGAATAGAGCATGCAGGTTAGATTGAGCATTCCCTGCAATATTCTGCAAAATGGAAAAGCAAGATCATTTCTTGTGCATTATGCTGATTGACTTATAATATGTCAGTTCTTATCTGGAGGGAGAGATATCCAGAAAAAAAAGAAATTAAAAATTTGTTGCAACCATTAACTAGCATTTTTGTCATTGATCTCAAAAAGAAGCTAAGTATCACTCCTCCTTATGGGAGGTTCCAGAGGTTTAAGTGTACATATAGGTCATGGGAGGATAAATGCAGCTATGCTTGTCAGGTGTTCAGACACTTTAGAAATTGGAGCTGTGTAAATACCTGGAATGGAAAAGCCGCATGTGTAAGAGACTGCATAGAATGATGCTAGGCTTTCAGCTCAGAAAGAACTGTGAGGGACAAAAAATTGTCATCTGTACTTTCTTAGTATATTATTAAAAAATCATTAAAAGAAATGGAAATCCTTCCACTGGTTTGAGCAAGCTTTGGACCATGTCTTCCTTCCCACGTATGGCATTTCTGTGTTATTTCCTCTCCTGTTTGCTCTGATTTCCCTTCATGACTGAACTTTCTGATCTGGTCTTGCCTTACAGTCAGTATGTGCTGCTGGTCCCCACAGTAGTGCGGAGCGACTCCCCACAGACTGCTTGTGTGCAGTTCCACAGACTCAGCGAGCCTCTGTCACTGAGCATTGTCCTGGAATATGGCAGTATCCAGAAGACTATATTTGAGGACTCTGTGACAAAGAATGATTTCTTCAAGTGCTGCGAGTTCAAGGTATTTTCTCTTCTGAGACTACTGAAGAAGTTGAAATACTTCTGAGTGCAACTGTCCTTGTCAGTGAGGGCAAGAAGATGAAGAGTGCAGGCAGTGAATAGGATGAAAAAAGATAAACTGCTGGAAAGGCTGACAATATAGACAGGAAAAAGAAAGACATATGGGGAGCTGACGAAAGACTTTCCATCTCCACATAGTGAATAGAAAACAGCTTTTGATTGCCATCACAGATGCATGCACCCTATGCGACTGTCATAATTGTCACGCTGGAGAACCCAGCTGGGACATGCTCATTCCCTTTCCTGTAACTTTGCAAGATCTGGATAGATATGACAAGTCACAAGGTTAGGTCTTCCAGAATGCAGCAGGAGAAAACACTTCAGAATTGAGCTATATGGCTGGACCAACCTGCATATAGTTAGGTAGCTACATGAGATGAGGAAATGCATAGGACAGGGCATAGTTTAAAACCTTAGTACCTGGTGACAGATTATGGGAATTCCACAGCATAAATTCCCAGATACTATCTCACTGGCAAAGATGAGGCTTCTCATGACTTCGCACAAGCTATTTATGACTCACTTGACAGTCAGTATCTTACTCAAGAACCCTGGGCATCAGAGGACCTCAATATGTCTTATTTACCACTTTTCACCTAGGGTTTTGTTTCTCTCCAGGTTCCTCCTGCTACTTCTGACCCCCTGGCATTCATTTCATTCTCTGCCAAAGGCACCACAGTCAACTTAGCTGAGAGAAGATCAGTGGCAATTCAGAATGTGGATAATACTGTCTTCATCCAGACGGACAAACCCATCTACAAACCAGGGCAAAAAGGTGACTGGGGAGTTTGAGTCAGCTAGTGAACTGGGAAACTGAGTGCAAGGGTGGGTCTAGAATGACAAGGACTTCCTCCCGTGGAAGAAAAGACCATGGATTGTGATGGCCATGAGCAATCCTTCAGAGAGTGGATAATTGTCACCTGAGGTTGGGCTCATCAAAAGTCAGTGAAAAGTAGAACCAATTCACAAAATTGCAACAAATGAGTAGAGTTTATGCGTTTTTATTGAGTTAATTGCCTTTATAGGATCTTGAGTTCTGCCAGGTTTACTGAGGTCAGTCAAATAAAGTGTCCTTAAAAATATAGAAAATAGTAGGTGAAGCTTGGAATTAATACAATTCATATAAACATAAAGTAAGCATGTAATTTTCTGTCAACAACTCTTTCTACTTAACTGCTAATCTTATTTGCAGCACTGATTCCATCACAATATTTAAATGACAGTACTAGCTGTGGTACAGTTAGTTATCTCTTTAGTATAATTATACTTCAGTGCTACACAGGGTTTACACTTGAATGAAGACAAATTCTTCATTCTCTTTAATTTTTCCATTGAATTGGTTTTTATAAACATGGTTTTTTTAGGAAATGCTCCAAAGAACTGAGTCCTTAAAGAAGAACTGAAGGCAATACAGATTATTTGTATTTACTTTAGAGGTTACTTTAGTCCCAGTGGCTCAGAACTGAAGATATTTCAGCGGACAAGTTTATTTTGTTTTTCTTTTTCACTGGCTAAAACAATCAAATCCTTTCTAGTTCTCCAGGGACTCTCTATTTCTGCATAAAAGCCTGGGCAAACTTTGTTTCAGTTGTATGTTGGAAGTGACTTACCAATGCTAAAGTGAATGACCCTTTTTTGTCCTACATCTTTTTCAGTGATGTTTCGTATAGTCACTTTGGACAGCCAGTTCAGACCTGTTCAGGAGACTGTAAGTATGAGTGATAGTTAAGATTTTTCAAGCACCCTCTTGGGTTACCTGTTTGCTGAGACTTTCACTTAGAAATGGAATAAAAAATGCCTTGGATAGGCCTCCTGATGTTTTTTGGAGAACTGCTTTAACTCCTTAAATTCATACTCCATCCTTTCCCTGCCTTTATAGAGGGCAAAGCGTCTGAAAAATCTCCTGAAAATGTCTCACAACTCTCAGATTTTATAGTTACTTCACCTGCCTCAGATAGGTAGAAAGAAACTGGATGTTTTTTGTAGAAAAGATAAATTCACGAACAGGTTATCCCCTTAAAATTATCTTTTTTATTTAAAGACATTAGTTTCAAATTGTTTCCTTGACCCACTCTTCTGTATCCAGAGAAAGCTGTTCACAGTCTTCTTTATGCTCTAATATTTTTCAAGCTCCACAGTTAATTTCTTGGTGTTTTGATAATTTCTTTTTTTTCTCTCTTTTTTTTTTTTTTCTTCCAGTATCCCCAAATCAACATTGAGGTAAGAGCTGCAACACGTCTTTAAAGCACAAGTTGCTTTGGAAAGGCTATGTATGCTTCATCA
Organism: Aramus guarauna; assembly: GCA_013400195.1. Lineage (NCBI taxonomy): Eukaryota > Metazoa > Chordata > Aves > Gruiformes > Aramidae > Aramus > Aramus guarauna. Next base: position 113,951 of record VXBL01003740.1, on the reverse strand, counting down.
TTAGCCATGGTGTCAACAGCTGAGGGAAACTTACCCAAAGCACACTGTCTGAAGCCAGTGAACTTGAGGTTGACTAGTGGCAGTACCCATTACCAATAACTAGAGGAGAAGAAATTAGCAGAACTGGGGATGGCATAGGGTTATTGCTGTGTCTTTCATTAGGCCTCAAACAAGAGTGTTCAGTATAGTCTTACTTTGGTAGGACTACTGTAAATGGGCTGATGAAATAGCCTCATTCTCATACAGATGTAAGAATAGTAACTTTCTGAAATGTCATGTTCTGCTGGGGGACAGGCTAACAATGAATCAGTCTGCTACTACATTTCACATCACTAGATCTCAAAGCACTTTCTAAAGGAGACCAGCATTATATTCCAGTTTTACAGAAGGAGTTGAGTCAGAAAGATTTATGCTAGAAAAGCTACAGATAAGCAACCTGACTCCCAATCCAACCCTTCTTGAATGATCTGAGATCAATTGGCAGTGTAATTAATTTCAAGTTAAACATAAACTTAGGCTTTTTTAATGCACAGATAGATCTGGAAAATTAATGGGAAGTCAGAGCATACGTCATCAGCCCGAGCTCACATTCACACTGTGATGCACTTAGCCAATATGCCAGGATATAAACCTTAAAAGAAAGCTAGACAAGAAACAAGGTGATAAAGGTTTTGGTACATCTTTCTCCCACTCTCCAGGATCCCGAGCAAAACAAGATCTTCCAGTGGCTGGATGTTACATCTAAGCATGGAATTGTCCAGCTCTCCTTTCCACTAATCCCAGAGCCTATTCTGGGAACCTACCACATCACTGTGGAGAAGTCGTCAGGTGAAAAACAGTACCAGTTCTTCACAGTGGAGGAATATGGTAAGCAATGGTTGTGAACTGACCTGCGCCAGCAATGAGGCTGTCTCTGTCTAAATCAGCCAGGAGCTGTTAGTGTAGAGTTTAAGTTCTTCAAATTCTCTGCTTCATGCCTGAGAAAGAAAGAGGCAGAGAGAGCTGGGTAGAGAAAGTGAAGGCAAGAGGAGAAAAAAGATATTATGAGAAAGGCAGCATTTTCAGGAATTAAATTAAGAGTCTAATTCTTTTCTGGGATTGGCACAAAGTCACTATATGACTTTGAAATCCACATCCTATCACTCAGGCCATACACTCTCCATTTGTTCAGAGGAAAAATGAATGAGTCAGGCATGTAATTTTATGGAGGTCATCACTGTATGAAGAGCACTAGGTTAAAATATACAGTAGAAATCTGAAGATATTATCTATCAGACAGATTAAATAACAGGTACCAGATTGTTACTGGGGGAGGCTGGCTAGCAGTGGAGGTTCAAGATGGAAAACAGTAGGTAATGGAGGTTCCAAAGCCCTCATGTGATCTGCTTACTCTCTGGAATAGACCATATCAAGGGAGTTGTTCAATTCAACATTACAACTTTTCTCATCTTTTAGTGGCAGGTTTTCCTTAGTAGTGGCCAGAGGAGGATTGGACAACTCCTAGTTATTTGTTTTCTTTTTTTTAAGGGCAATAAAGCACCTTTCCTACTTACCCTCCAGAGCTTTTTCATACCTTCCAGTCTCCTGTGTACAGATCCACAAGAAAAAGGCCTTTTCCAGCTATGTTGTCATTATTGCTGGTGACCTGGGACAAAGGATAAGCTGAAAAGAGGGAGTGACAGTGATCTAGTCGATTTTACTATTTCACTTAATCTGTTGCCTTTCTCCTTCAGTGTGGCTGGATTGCACAATAACTTCTGTTCTCCATGGCTTAGCTATTTTGAGACATCAGCATTACTCTCACCTTTCTATTGAAGGAAATATATAGCCAATTAAAGTGATTTATCACAGCTGTTACTGTGGCTGTTATCATTATTAGAATGATTATTATTATATTTTAAACTAGGTATTCATCTTGCCACTAAAGGTTGTTTTTTCTCCAATAATATCTGACAGACAGTTCCTAGGCAGACTTTTCTCTGAACCATTTCCTCTCCCTTATTGGAGAAAATGCCTTTATCAACCTTTTTTTTACTGTCTTACATACACACCTGCTTATGGCATGCAACTGCTGATCAGCCATATTCACGTTGCCTTCCCAGTGCTGCCAAAATTTGAAGTGACAACCAGTGTGCCAAAGACGATCTCTTTCTTTGATGAAGAAGTCAGGGTGAAAGTTTGTGCTTCGTAAGTATCAAAGCTGAGACCGATGCATTTGTGCACAAGAAAAAATGGATAGAGGATGGTGTGCCATGCTGGGAAGCAGAGACCCTGCTGCTAAATCAGAGTATGGGTTAGAGCAATTCCTTCAGCTATGGCTTCCATAACATGAAATACAATAACTTCTTCCGCTACAAAGCAGAATTAGAACTGGGAGAATTGGTGTGTGTCCAACGGTTTGAAGATATGAAGCAGTACACACTTGCTAGCTGTTGGGTTTTATTATTACAGAAAAGGAGAGAAATAGTACAGAAGGAGAGTCTACCATTAAGACTGCTGGCTGTGACACTGCAAAAGGGCTCGGTGGCATCAGCCAAACGGGTGAACAGGGATCTTTCTGCAATACGTCCTGCTTTGCCTAAGGCACTAATGAGTAACAACAAGGAACGGGGAATGACATCCTAACCCTGAGACCAGCACCACTTTCCAGATTCAGACCTTGAAGAATGACTACACCAAGACAATGGCTTTTTTAACAAGATGACTCTCCTCTCCTAGGTACACTTATGGCCAACCGGTGCAAGGGAATGCCCAAATCAATGTGTGTCAGCAGCGCTTTTATAGTCCACGATGTGAGCAAAAGCAGAAAGAAAACTGCAAAGCTGTCACTGGACCGGTATGATACAGGGCAAAAACCCTTCTTCTTCCTTCAGCTTTACTATCCAACATGTAGCACAGCATTTGGTGGCCTCATTCATTTCCTGGGGAACACGAGAGACATAGTCTGAGAGGCATGTTTTTTTTCTCACTATTTCACAGGCAACATTCAAAGACCATTAAAGTAGTTTTTACCAATGATCTTATTAGGACACTTTGTTTTTTCCTTCAGAAAGAGTCAGTAGGAGGGAGGGAAGATTATGAAACTATAAATTTGTGATCATTCCTAAAACACTGGAGCTGTGTTCTTACCAAGTGTAATCAGTAGATCTGTACTGTGAGTCTGAGGATACTTAATGTTAAACTAATGATTAATTTCTCCACTAGATCAGACTCAAAGTGCTCTGGTCATAGAGCTCAGGCATCATGCAAGATGGGTTTGAGAAGGGACGTGAGCATAGAGAGGACTTGGGGGAATGAGGAGAGAAGTTTCCAGGTGCAAAGATAGATGATATTGAAACAATGAGCTGGGAAGGGAGCCAGGAGTGAGAAATGTAAGGTAGATAGGAGCAGAGCAAGTAGAAAGTAGGAGCTGAGGATGTGAGCAGAGGCATGAAGCTCTTCAGAGACCCACTAATACAGATTCAGGAGCAATATTCCAAACTTTGAGAAAAATGGGCTTTTCCTTTTGTGCTCCTTTTTCAGCTGGGGAAGGATGGCTGCCTCAACACTGTCATCTGCATCAAAACATTCCAGCTGTACCGCAGCTATGCCAGGATGTATACCAGCCTCAATGTAGAAAGCATCGTCACTGAAAATGGGACAGGTAACACCAAGTGGAGGTTGGGAGTAGCTGATTAAATTTAATAGGTGGCACTTTCTGAGAGGAATCTCCTGTGCAGCAGACAACCAACAATCAGCATTTTCTTTGTGTAGCTCTCCCTCCAGAGCATCACTGCTCCATGTAGTTTTTCAAAACAAACAGTTTTCTGTCCATGTCTGATTTCCATTTCCTCCCCTTTATACTGGGTGTGTCTTACAGGTATCCAGATGAAAGACTATGACTACATTGCAGTGAACCAAGAAAATGACAGAATTATGTTCAAGAATATGGATCTCTATTACAAGAGGGGAATTCCTTACTATGGTGAGGTGGGTATCTGAGATGATACATTTAGATCATAACTCCCTGAGGTGCAGCATGATGATCTCTGTGTTGTCCCATTTATGGTTGTCTCCTAACTCTATGCTGACAACGTCCCGTGATAATGTTGCATAACTGCTCTTCTCATTACGTTAGATGTTCCTAGAGAGAATAAGAAAATTATATCATACTTGGAGTGTTAGGGTCTCTCTTCTGCCATAGTTAGAGAATGCCTAAAATGTGGGTAAGTGAAAGGTCGCATGAGTGGGGAAGAAGAGTCTGCAAGAAACTACTTCAGCAACAGCTGTGCCTAAACTGAAGGTAGAATTTACCCTGTGTTGCATGACACAGTCCCAGGGATGTTTACTGAAAGCAGTCTAGATGTTGGAGCACATTCCACATTCTTACCAACCTGTACATGCAGGATTAAGCCAGGCACAGAAAGGACGATGAGCCACACAGCAGCATCCTGATATGCAATGGGGACAGAGGGTATGCACAGATGCCCAGGAGCTGGGCAGGTACTACTCAGCTCCACAGGTTACCTGTGGCCATGAAGTCATCTGACTGCTTTAGATTTGTTAATCAGTACCCTCGAAAGAGTGTGTGCTCTGGAGTCCCTCTGTTTCTGTTTGCTGAGGAAGGAAGAGCATGAGGGAAGAATTTAAATCATCATCTCGCACTCAGTAGTTTATAACTTATGTGATGGCGCACTGAACTAATGGTCACTGAAGAGAAACAGAGGACTTTCATATGAGATCATGTAAGAAAAAAAGGACTTTTTATTAAAAGAATCTTTTATACAAGATCATGTATATAGACAATTCCTTTTCCCTCTGTGACGTACAGTTTGTCACAGAAGTCCTGCTCCTTCAAAATACTGAGGAGCATTTGCCTCGTAAATACATTTCATTCTTGATTTCTACTCCCTGCAATTGTCCTCAGTGCTTAAGTGAGCATCCTCTGATGAGCAGAGCATTTCCCCTTCTGTTGTTTTTTCATTGTTTGTTGTTTTTTTTTTTCTGAATCCCATGGGTATTCGTGTTTAGATCGCTGTGATGAATGTGGAAGGCGAGCCTGTTGCCAATAGGACTGTCCTGCTGGAGCTCAACGAAAAATACCTGGCCAACTATACCACTAACAAGAACGGCACTGCTGCTTTTTCCATTGACACATCCAACTTCTTTGATCCCAATTTTAAGTTGAGAGTAAGTAAATACAGGCTTCAGTCTAGCTCCTAAAAAAATACTTCATTGGAGAGAGGGATTACAAGCGATCAGTGGGTACTGTCAGGATTGTTCCAGAGGAGGAAACTAGGCAGTCAGTCCACCAACACCTGCAGCCTGTGTGAAACCAGTATGAGAACACACCGGTGCCTACAAAGTGGCAGACTGCACCCCAGGAGTGTTTGGGCTGCAGCGATCTTCAGCACTGCCCTACTTTTCCCTCTGCTTAGAAGCCTTTTCCGCAGCCATCTTGCTTCTCTTTATTCTGTGGAGAACCTTCCTCACGGACTGTCCTGCCTTCCCCAGCCAGTCTGGATGCACACCAGCCTCTTTCCCTGCTGCTGCCTGTTCCCTGCATTTCTGCTGGCAGAGACTCATGCCTGTTACCACTACATGGTTTTCTCATGTTCTCATGTCTTTCCTCTGGTGTGATGGCAAGACCTGAAAAAAAGAAGGCTGTTTGAGAACAATGCCATTCTAACTCACAATGAGTCCTAGCAGTTTATATAACTTGTCCCAAGACTGCAAGAATCTGAAATAAACTCCCTACCGCAACGTGCCATAGATGTCTGGATACATTAAGGTGTCCAGAAGGCCCCTCACTGTTGACTGGTGAAACACAAATTTTTCACACCAGCTCTTGCTCTTGGCTTAAACAGCCCTACAAAATCAGCTTCCCAACAGAATATTTTAGAGGGAAGATGCCTTTACTTCTCACCTGACTGCCATTTTTTTATTTTCCACTTTGTTGATTCCCCATGTATGACTCTTCTGCTTTATAGGCCAGACAGGCACCAGATGACTGTGCAGACTTCTTCATGTGGAGGAATGATAATGAGCCCCAAGCCTTATTCTTTGTCCAACGTTTCTACTCACGGACCAACAGCTTTCTGAAAATCGAGCCAGTGACAGAGAAGCTCAGCTGTGGCCAGCAGCAAATGATCAATGTTCACTATGTCCTGAACAGAGACGGCTACAGAAATGCCAGCCACACGAACTTTTACTTTGTGGTAAGTGCTACCCTGACTACCAAAACATCTCTTTTTTTTTCACGTTCTCTTGAAGACTTTATAAAGCAGAAATCTCCAGGCCATACAGTGGTTACAGATCACAGCTTGACTTGATGGCCTTTGAAGCCTCTCAGAACACTACTCAAAATCCATGATTTCATGGGGAAAGGGAGGAGGTGCTTTTGATCCTGCCTCATAAGTTTTTTTCTGTGCCCAGGTGATGGCAAAAGGAAAAATTATTCTCAGTGGCCAGAAGCAAGTCAGCATCTCTGGTGGTAAGTTCTAGGCCGTATTACTACTGATACTTCAGAGCATTGTTCTGAGAACCATAGCATTAGTTTTGTAAGAAGGGATGAAAGCAGAGAACTGCAGTTAAATCAGGTTCTAGTTCTTAAACACCATGACCTGTCACCACTGACAGTACCATTTGCATTTGCTGCAGCATCTAGCCAATCCCCCATATCATAATCAAATTGGTCTTATTAGTTGAAAGATGAAGTTTGTGGTGTTCAAACATCAAGGAATGTAACCTTCTTCTGTTTTATTTCTTGCCAAGGAGTATTTGCAGTTTCGCAGTTATTCTGTGACATCCAAGTCTTCACTGATTAGAAGACTAAATCTTTTTGAAGTTTGAAATAATAGCTGTCCCATTTCATAGGGATATTTAGCAGTTAACTCCTTGGAATTCTATATACTTTCTGAAGTCTCCAAACACCCACAAATGACAATGTTTAGCAAACTGAACTTTTTTCTTTCATTGTTAAAAAAATTCTTTTCTTGCAGAACCTGGTCTATTTCCAGTCTTCAGTCAGTGGCTTAAGTAAGCCTCACTCCACATATAGGACTTGTTTTTCAGTATTTGCCATCTTTGGTCTTTCTCTGAGTATTCATGCACTAAGACTGCACAGTATAGGTTCCCCTATGGTTTAGAGAAAGGCATCCCATTCATCAAAAGGTAGCTATGGCACATGATTTTCTCTTCATGAAATCAGCTTGAAGCCATGTGGGTTTTCCATATTATTGGGAGCTAACACAAAGGTGTGTGAGAGTGTGACTCACCAAAACTTAGGTGAAAGCTTAATTTTCTGTCCCTGCTCTAATAGTTGTCATCCATATAGATAAAGAACTTCATATTTCCTAGTGTTAAGAGAGCTCTCCCTTAGCTCAGGAAATTGGCCTATCTCCTCCGGTGTGGGAGGTTCTAGGTTTGAGGCCCAAAGGCAATGTTGTGCTCTTCTCATAGCAATCATGCAGATTTCCCTGTCCAACTTCTACTCAGCTCAGACCCCTCTCTGCAAAGAACTGCTGTCAGCATCTTTCAGTTTGTATCTGTTGTCTTGCTGATGGGACTAAACCCAACTTCCCAGTTTTTAAAGGTGCTGGTAGGTTATGGATAAATACTTGGTCCTTCCAGCAAAGCTGAGGTTTGTCTAATCTCTTTTGTTGGCTCCTTCTCCCCTGTTCCATGCTACTTCCACAGCTCCAAGAGGTACATTCTTCATCACATTGACTGTCACTGAGAAGCTTTCCCCCAGCAACAGGCTGTTGCTCTACACGGTGCATCCTCATGGGGAGATAGTGGCTGACAGCTCTTGGATACACAGCGACGTATGCTTCAAAAACAAGGTGAAAACCTTTGATTTCTTATTAAGGGTTATATCAGCTGGTTCTTTGCTGAGGGAGCAGTTAGGGAATGACTTCATCAAGAGCTCTGCACTCAGGATGGCCTTTAGGAATGGAAAAGGTACAAAAAGGCAACATGAGAAATTGACACATATGCTCAAACTAAGTTCCCCTAGTGACCAGGGGATTATAGAAATTGTGAATTTTTACAGAAGAGGGATTCAGAAGGGCCATCTAGCGGTAGGAGCTTTGCCCCACAGAAAATAGAGTGAGTGCTGGTGAAAGGTGAGATTTAGATCTGTGTGCCAAGCTGATTCTCCTAATTTCTGTGTGTTTGTCTTGGATTTATACATTTCCAGCTCCAGCTCAACTTCTCTGAGAAGCAGGGTCTCCCAGGCTCTAAAGTCAGTCTCCACCTTGAAGCTGCTGCCAACTCCTACTGTGCCCTGCGAGCTGTAGATCAGAGCGTCCTTCTTCTTCAGCCTGAGCAAGAGTTAACTGCTGAGAGTGTAAGCCACATCCTCAGTCCCTCCTTTTGACTTCGGGATATCCAGAATAGCATTCCAATTCCCATCTGTGATCTCTTTGTTGCTAGCCATGATTTTATTTTTACCTTGAAAGCAGACATCTCAGTGATTAAAGAAAGGTCTATGGCAGTTGTACACTTCAAAGCCAGACATTGATAGTGGAATATTTATTTTTGCAAAGCATGGCAGTGTAAGCATGTCCTAAGAGTATGCGTAATGTAAATCCTTGAAAGCATAGTTCCACCCTGGGGAGGATTACGTCAAAATTTCATTTTATGACACAAGTAGGCCTTGGGCCCAGAACAAAATCTGCAGATGTCAGCTAGTATCATGTTGGACTCCAGCCTCCTCTCTGCATAACTCAGGAGTATGTCTCCATGCTTTTTGCTCAAGTTCACCCCACAAAGCCATTGCAGCTCAGAAGGTGGGGGGGAGCAGGTGTGGGGGGGTGGGGAGTACAGTCCAGTCCTTCTTGTGTCTTACCAGCTGAATTGCTTATTCACCTCTAGATAGGCATAGCTAGTCAAAACCACTGTAATCTGCGAGATTGCTCAGGGGCCACCCTAAGATTTGAATACATGTGATTTTGCACCTGCTTGGGACATCTTTGTGTTTACAGTAGTCATTCTCATCTCCCAGGTGTACTACCAACTTCGTTTGAGCAATTTATATGGCTATTACTACAATGGGATCAATCTGGAAGATGACAAGCCAGAGGAATGTACCCCAGTCAAAACCACCTTTTTTGATGGCTTGTACTATGAACCTGTGAATGTCAGTCGTGACGGTGATGTCTACAGGATTTTCAGGGTATGTGCTCCATGTGGTTCTTTAAGTGGGAGGTATTCCAGAAGAATTCAGGCACATTAGCATTAAACTTTTGCAGGTGGTGGTTCTTACTGCTAACAGAAGGTAGCTGATGGCTAGAATTGCCTAAAGTTTTCAATCACCCAGTTTCTGGCTTCTCATCCCTACTTCTTATTTAGGAAGACTGAGAATCGTTATTAGATGTATTTCTGGGATCCCGCCCATGCTTCAGTAGACACAGAACATCCGGAGTCACTGTTCTGTAAGAAGACACAGAGGTTGGAGAGGAAGATTCAATTGTGACATTCAGGGTTGAAAGGATGGGATGTGAGGAGGGATGAGATATGATAACCCAGGTGGGAGAAGTGGCATGCACTGGTGGCTAGTGCATACCCTGAGTGACATGATTGATTCTTTCACATTCAGGATATGGGCCTGAAGGTTTTCACCAACTCTGCACTACGGAAGCCAGTTCTGTGCAATGAAGACAAATCAGACTTGGAAGACCACCCTATCTATTTTGACCATGGTGTTGCCCATGCAAGTGGCTACGGCACAGGTAAAAGAAGGTTCATACTGTATCTCCAGTCCTAGTCTGCCTGGTCTTCAAAACTGTTGCCTGTGTAAAATAACAGCCAGCATGGGTTTTTTGGGGGGAATACAACTATGAGTATTTGCCTCTAGCAACCTCTTTCTGACAGTCCTTGCAGTAGAGTCATTTCACTCTCACTTAGGTACAGGGTGCATGTAGAAGAGACAGGGAATACTTGCATGCTACTTCTTTCATAAACTGGTACTAGTTTCTCAGGGTTTTTCAGCACATACTCTCCAAAACACTTTATAGATCAGCAGGAGTCATGATTATCATAGAATCATTGCATGGTTTATGTTAGAAGGGACCTCAAAGATCATCTAGTTCCAACCCCTCTGCCATGGGCAGGGACACTCTCCACTAGAACAGGCTGCTCAAAGCACCATCCAACCTGGCCTTGAACACTTCCAAGGAGGGGGAATCCACAACTTCTCTGGGAAACCTGTTCCAGTGCCTCACCACCCTCACAGTGAAGAATTTCTTCCTAATATCTAATTTAAATCTATTCTCCTTCAGTTTAAGGCCATTACCTGTTGTCCTGTCACTACATGCCCTTGTAAACAGTCCTTCTACAGCTTTCTTGCAGGCCCCCTTTAGGTACTGGAAGGCTGCAATAAGGTCTCCCTGGAGTCTTCTCTTCTCCAGGCTGAACAACACTAACTCTTTCAGCCTGTCTTCATAGGAGAGGTGCTGCAGCCCTCTGATCATCTTCATGGCCCTCCTCTGGACTCACTCCAACGGGTCTATGTCTTTCATATACTGGGGACCCCAGAGCTGGACGCAGTACTCCAGGTTGGGTCTCATGAGAGTAGAGTAGAAGGGGAGAATCACCTCCCTCGACCTGCTGGTCATGCTTCTTTTGATACAGCCCAGGATATGGTTGGCTTTCTGGGCTGCAAACCAATAATGCTGGCTCATGTTGTCCACCGAAACCCCTGAGTTCTTCTCAGCGCTGCTTTCAATCCCTTCTCTGCCCAGCCTGCATTTGTGCTTGGAAGTGCCCCAACCCATGTGCAGGACCTTACACTTGGCCTTGTTGAACTTCATGTGGTTCGCACGGGCCCACCTCTCAAGCCTATCAAGGTCCCTCTGGATGGCATCCCTTCCCTCCAGCATGCCAACCTGAGGGTGCACTCAGTCCCACTGTCCATGTCGCCGACAAAGATGTTAAATAGTGCCAGTCCCAATACCAACCCCTGAAGAATGCCACTTGTAACTGGTCTCTACTTGGACATTGAGCCATTGATCACAACTCTTTGAGTGAGACTGTCCAGCCAATATCCTTATCCTTATCCATCTGTCAAATCTACGTATCTCCAATTTAGAGCAAGAATGTTGTGCAGGACAGTGTCAAATGCTTTGCACTAGTCAAGGTAGATGATGTCAGTTGCTCTGCCCTTATCCACCAATGCTGTAACGCTGTTGCAGAAGGCCACCAAATCTGTCAGGCATGATTTGCCCTTAGTGAAGCCACGTTGGCTGTCACCAATCACCTCCTTATTTTCCATGTGCTGGAGCATAGTTTCCAGGAGGATCTTCTCCATGATTTTGACAGGCACAGAGATGACACCTATAATTCCCTGGGTCTTCCTTTTTTGCCTTTTTAAAGATGAGGGTTATGTTTCCCCTTTTCCAGTCAGTGGAAACTTCACTGGACTGCCACGACTTCTCAAATAGGATGCATATTTGCTTAGCCACTTCATCCACCAGTTCCCCCAGGACCCGCAGATGCACCTCATTAGGTCCCATGGACTTGTGCACTTTCAGGTTCCTTAGACATTCTCGACCCTGATCTTGTCCTACAGTGGCTGGTTCTTATTCTCCCATTTCCTGACTTTGTCTTCTGTGACTTGGGTGGTGTAGATAGAGGACTTGCTGGTGAAGACTGAGGCAAAACAGTCATTGATTAGCTCAGCCATATCCTGTTTCCTTCCAGCGATGGCCCACATTTTTCCTAGTCTTTTTTTTATCACTGATGTACCTATAGAAGCTTTTCCTGTTGCCCTTGACATCCTTGGCCAGATTTAGTTCTATATCAGGGCTGTAACTTTCCTAACCTGATCCCTAACTACTCAAACAATCTCTCTGTATTCCTCCCAGTCTACCTGCACTTGCTTCCACCATCTGTAAGCTTCCTTTTTATGTCTGAATTTGTCCAGGAGCTCCTCGTTCATCCATAGAGGCCTCCTGGCATTTTTGCCTGACTCCCTCTTTGGTGGGATGCATCACTCTTGAGCTTGGAGGAGGTGATCCTTGAATACTAACCAGCTTTTCAGGGGCCCTCTTTCCTCCAGGGCTTTGTCCAATGGTACTCTACCAAGCAGAGAACTAGAAGAAGTTCTCCAGGAGGTTTTGGAATCTCCATCACTGCAGGTTTTCCAAACTGAACTGGACAAGACCCTTGTGCAAAATTATCTGACTTTGAAGTTAGTCCTACTTCAAGGAGTTTGGACTAGAGAAATCCAGAAGTTCCTCCCAACCTAGATTTTTTCAATGATTCTATGATTCTAAGCCCCAAAAATAAGAAAGTTTTGTAATTTCCATTATATGGCTAGGAAATCTGAGGTACCTCCATGCTAAATGAGTTATTGGACATCACAACGGAGTCCATGGCAAAACAGGAAAGAGGACCTTGGTTCCTAATATCAGACCTGTAGTTTGACTATATGGACAAAAGTATTTTTCCAATGGACTGAATATTCAGCTCCAGTTTTAACTGCTGAAAAGGGTAAAAATGATTGAGTTCTCTGTGAGAGTTGTAAAGCATTATACATTTTGGTGACAATACTGGCTACTCGTGTCCATTTGCAAATCATAGAGAGCTAGTAAGAGAAGAGAGACAATATACCTGTCTAACTGGATGATGAGACCTTTCAATATGAAATGAAGTGAAATAACTAAATTTTCTAGTATTTTCCCATAGGAAGAGAGGATAAGAAATTGTTTCTTCCCGTACTCTATATCTGATTTTTCCTTTATATGGGAAAAAGAATGGAAAAATGCTCAAATGGAAATCTTAGTGTTCAATTATGGTGTTGACCATGTCTGACAGCAGTTCATATGCTTCTGGCCTGACTTCTTTAATATTATACTTCAACCATGTACAATCTTCTAGATGAGTCAAGGACTACTGCTGGGCGTGGAGTTAACACTGTTCGGAAATTCTTTCCTGAGACCTGGATTTGGGATCTGGTTCATACTGAGTGAGTATTTTTATTTTCATGTCTTACCTCTTATGGATTTTTGAGTTGATACATGCTACTGAAATGAATTTTGGGAAGAAGCCATAGAATATATGTCTACTTTGTAGATGTAGGTCTCCTCTTCACATCTTGCTCAATGAACGCTGAGCTCCTGACCTCGTACACAGTGTCAGAACTATTTAAACTGTCAATGACATCTGGTCTGTCCTCTGCCCCCATTCTTCTCATGAGGAGAAAGAATTAGGGCTAAGAGTAAAATAGAAGCATTTGTTTAAGAGAGAGCAAGAGCGAAACATTATTTTTCATCATATTTTTAATTCAGCAGCAGCAAACTCAGGTTATTTTGTTTTTATTTGCAGGCTATCATAGCATCTGCTATGAGAATATCTCCATCTTAACTATGCATCCAGGGGCTGCTCTAGAACATTAATCCAAATTTATTGGATCTAATCTGTATGTTTGGGCATTATGATATTTAAAAAAATGTTATTTCTAAATTAAAATAGCTGAGTATTCTTCCAAGTGCTTTTTAACAGTTAGTTCACTAGCACCTTCATCTTTACTTCCAGTTTTATTATATCTTTTACATATTGAGAGGTATCTTGCAGAAAGTGAGATGAAAACAGAAGTACTAACTCAAGTAGGGAGCCTGTTCTATAATTTGGCTTAAAAATGCCAAAGATCATTTCTCATTCTGTTTTTCTTATTTTCCTCAGTTCTAGGGGAGACGTCAATGTCTTTTACACCATTCCTGACACCATCACAGAATGGAAAGCCAGCGCTTTCTGTGTGCAGGATAATGCTGGGTTTGGCATCTCCTCACCTGTTTCACTGACAGCATTCCAACCATTCTTTGTGGATCTCACCTTGCCATACTCTGTCATTCGAGGGGAAAAATTTAATTTAATAGCCAACGTCTTCAACTACCTCAACAAATGCATCCAGGTACATCAAGTTCCTTTTTACTTCCTATATCGTTTGTCTGTTTCCCAGACATCCCAGCATTCTCCTGCATAATGCATTAGAAATGCAGAAATAAGTGTTTAACTTATGCTTTAGCCTGACACTTTACTCTCTCCCCCTCTCTCTGTGGACCCATTCCCGTGTCATAACATTAGGAAAATGTGGCTGATGATCACTGTGGCTGGACTACAGAAGATAAGAACCTGCTTGTTATCCCTACATAATTTAGTTCTTTTTGCTCATGAAGGAGGAACTTGAGCAGAGGGTATGAGTACTGTGCTGTGCAAAACACAAGACATATTGAGTATGTTGTATGCAGCAGTAACTCATAGGAACACTTGAATAATGAGCACAGACACAGTATACTTCTGTCATGCTATACTTCTATCAAAACCAGACACTAACAGTGCGCAGAAAAGAGACAGGTTTTTCACTTCCTCAGAGAAATGCCCCATCCTTCAGTCCTGTTACTATCCCACAGATTCAGATGACAAATAGCTTCTTCAGCAAGTCTCCCTTGCCTGCAGCCTAACTTTAGGGGCAGCCTACTTCATTTGTAATCTTGCTCATTCTTTCCTTGTCTCAGATCAGTGCCATACTGGCAAAGTCAAGTGACTACAAGGCAGAAATCCTTTCACCAGAGGACAACACAGTGACAGTGTGTGCCAATGAAAGAAAAACCTATATTTGGGCTGTTAGCCCCCTCAAACTCGGTAAGTTTGTCTTTTTATCACCTTAATATAACCCTGTTTGATCTTTCTACCTCTGTCACTCCCACTCTTTAATACAGCATCAATAATCCACAGCCAGGCATTTCTGGGCAGCTCCATTACTTGCTCTACAAATTTAATATTTGACCTCTGCTGAAGTTCCCTTAAACACACTGAGTGAGCAGTGAATGCTTCTTGTGCTTTATCTCTTCTGATTTTTGGTAGTCCATTTGCTGTCAATTTTAGGAAGAACTCTTCACTTGCTGCATTATGTATGAAATACTGGCAGGATTTCACATGCTTATGATCTTTCACCTGACAGTTTCACACCTAACCAACTGTATTCTGTAAGAATAGAATTTGCTAATAATTTTGGACTGGATTCTCAACAGGCAAAGAGGACATTGCTCCTCCATGATTTTACAGCTGTGTTAATTCACACTGCCTTCAAGTGAACATTGTCTTTTAAAAAAAAGCAGTTACAACAGTTTGCATGTGTAAGTGCCTTGAAAGAGGAAGTACAAAAAAAATTTTTAATTAGCAAACATTCCTCTCAAAATGAACCAAAAGTTGTTTCTAAAACCCTATAGTCAGTATGATTGATTTCTTTCAAACTCACTGAGAAAGATGCAAAGTTTTAGTGAGATGAAAACGGGATATGCAGTGAAATAATACTGCAGAGCTGAAAAAAAGAAAGCTTCTGTCTCTCCCTGGTAACTCTGATGATAATGCATTTTGTTCCAAGTGAAAAACTCCTTTGGATTTCCAGTTTGCAATGCTTGCAGGGGTGATGTGAGTAATGCCTGCAAAACTGCTCACTTCAGGGTTGCTCCTCAGTGCTGCAGCAGCACTAAGGCTGGTTCTCTCTGTTGTCCCTCAGTTAACAAATTCCATCTGAAAGAAAGAGGCAGCAGACCTATAACTATTGTAATGCTGCCCTAGGCCACCAAAAACTCAGCACAAGGCTAAGAAGAGGTGGAAATCTGTAGTGAGTACTATCAGTTGTTTGGCCAGGATCACTCCTATTTTGTTCCTCATGCTAGGGCCCCAGGCAATCACTCCTTGCCACTAGCAGACAGACATGAAGCCTTCATGAGATGTGTTTCTACTGAGCTGCCTTCAGAGATAATACACTTCTCAGAAGTCCATCAGCCTGGAAGAGGCAGGGAAAACCAGGGGGAACCGTAGATATTGAAGATAACTTTCTTTTCTTGGGCTGACGGGTGGCTTTCCAGGTGAAGTGAAATTTACAGTTACTGCTGAGGCCAAACTGAATACCAGAGGTACTGGAAACAGGACGTCACCAGAAGAGGAAACAATTCGCAGGGACACTCTGATTCAAACCCTGACAGTTGAGGTACAGTAGGAAATCTGCATGTGCTTTCTGCTTTATGGAATCTGCAATTCCTATAGCTGCGGGTTGGAAGTGTGAGGAGGCAGGACAGCTGACACAGATGGAGCTGAGTCCAGCAGGCTTCTCCACGTGAAAATGAGAGTTTAAATCACAATGGTCGGTGGCATCCACTGTCCTCCTGTCACTGTCTCCTTCCTGAGATCATAAGCATATATGCCCTGACACTCCATGGATGTCAGTAGAGATGTAGCCAGAAGGGGGGAGATTCCACACCTTACCTGTAAGTGCCTTTAGTCTGTGACTCTAACATTGGGTAGTTGGGTGGAGGGCAGATCTAAAAGGAAAAGCATTTATCTTGAGTATCATAAAGCAGCAGCCACATAGGATTAGCTGGATAAAATCCCTCTCAGAGGCTGGAAATGTCTATTTTATAATTGCTTTCTAAGAAGGAAGGTGCTCTGGATAGGGTGTTGGGTAAAAGAGACAGGGAGCCATGGACCAAGGGAGATTCTAGTGGAGATAGGGCAGGGCTGGGTACAAGGCGCACACTGTCTGGATGGCTACACCCACATACTGTTTTACACCATTAAATTGTTCACGGTTTCATGGTGATGTTCTACACTTTTCTTCCTCTTCCTGACCACTTCCCTGCAATCAAACAGCCTGAAGGAATTAAAAAAGAATTGACTCAGAGCTCTCTTGTCTGTACCAAAGGTAAGGCATGTTCGTTCATTCGTTCGTTATTCATTCATTCATTCTTTCCAGGGTGTTAGGGGACCTTCTTCACTGTCTTGTAGGTTTTGTCCTACAAAACCAGAGACCCTTCCAGGGAAGGAAAGAGGGTCTCAGGGTCAAGGTGCTGGGCTACAATTCCACATTTTCAGATATAACTTTGACTCACTGGGCAATTGTCTGCAGCAGTTTCTTTACCCAGACCCAGTCACTGTAGTAATGCTTACAAAGTGAAGACTTCTGGGAAAAAAAAGATGATTTTAACAATTCTTGTTGTTACATTTTCTCACCAGGCATAACAACTTCTGAACCAATCTCTCTCAGCCTGCCAAAAAACATAGTGAAGGGATCAGCCAGAGCTTATTTTTCTGTCATTGGTAAGTTTAGCACTTAGATTAAAACCAAAAGTAAACTGCATTTCTCTTGTGCTGCACCCCATGTATACATATGCAAAAAGTTGAGGAGATACTTAATCTTGATTTTAGAGAAAATGTTTCCTACTTTGCAAAATGGCAATGAAAGACAAAAGTTAGTCAGAATTCTCTCATATTATATCAGAAGAGGACAAAGTAGTAAAATTATTTCAACTTGTATTGAATTTCAGATTATACTGAATTAGCATATCCTGTTCTGTATAGTAAGTTAATTCAGCTGAAAAGTAAGATAAAGCAGACTTCTTTGAAAAAATATTTTGATTTCTTGGAAAGAAGACTTCAGAACTTTGCTGACTCCCTCATTTCAAATTTATGCTTTTGCATAATGAAAAGCATTTGTCGGTTTGTAAGTTCCCATAGAGAAAGACTTTCAGGTCCCAATCAACTCTACTAATCTTAAAGTCATTATTAAGACTGACAGTTCTCTTCAGTGAAATTGTTTTGGAGGTTCTGAACTCAGATTACTTTCTAAACACAATTACACAATTGTTTTGCATAGCTGGGTCAGTGTGAGTGGTGTTGATACTGTGCAATACAGCCTCTGTAGCTCATCAGCACCACACCCCACACCTCATTCTTACATGTACCCACAAAACAGGAAGCTGGTTGTAAAGAGCAGGGAAGCCTAACCCTTCAGAGGTTACCTGTTTATTCTTACCTGTTTCTCAGAACTGATGCCAGCTGGTATTGGTGCTCAGTTTTTTCTCAAATTCTCATTTTCTCCCAGCTGTCCAGCATAAAAATTAAAAATAAAAATTAAAATTAAAAAAAAAAAAGGCATTTCAACCTTTCTTCTAAGCCGTATCTTTGGTTACTGTGGTGACTCTATATTGCTCATTGTCCTTGGGTGCATAATAAGGTAACATACATGTTTGAATTGATCAGACTCCTTCTGTCTTTCATTCTCCAGGAGACATTTTGGGTACAGCCCTGAGGAACATGGAGAACCTCCTCCATATGCCTTATGGCTGCGGAGAACAGAACATGGCCTTGTTCACACCCAACATCTATGCCCTGGATTATCTGAATAAGACTGGGCAGCTGACTGAAGGGATTAGAGTCAAGGGTACTGGATATTTATCCACAGGTGAGAGGCTTTCAGATTCTTCCATCTGATATTGTGATTGTATGTATTGAATTCTAAAGCTTTACATGGTAAACACTGATCTCTGAATTCTAGCACCACATTTATTGCGTAGGAGAAGGCAATGACAACACCGCAAAGAAGCATGTTGTACTCCAAGGAGCAAAAGCAGCTAGACTTCAAAGTGGCTGATATCCTTCACCAAACATACATTACTTAATATTAAATCCAAAAATCTTACTGCTTCAGTTGAATGAACAGCATAACGAGTCCTTTTCTGTGATTAGAAAATATTCTTTATTTTGTTTTCAGGGTACCAAAAACAGCTATCATACAAACACCGGGATGGATCCTACAGCTCCTTTGGGACACGAGATAGAGAAGGGAATGTATGGTAAGTGATGACATTTTCTATTTCCCTAACATTTCAATAGACTAAATGGACATAGCTCAATTAATTTTGATCCCCTAATAAAGTAGAAATTAATAAACTGGAGATAGTGCAACAAAAGGATTATAAGATGATTGGGGCTGGAGTGCATAATGTTCAAGAGGAGGCTGAAGGAACTGTGTTTGTTCAGCTTGTAGAAGAGGAGGCTAATGGGGAACCTAGGTAAAACTTTCTATGACCTAGATGGGGACTGTAAAAAGAGAAAGTCAGACTCCTGCAGAAGTGCAGAGAGTAAAGACAAGAGTTTGTCCTTACTGAAATTGCAACAGGAAAAACTCCAACTGGGTAGAAGGAAAAAAATAATCTTCCCCAGGAGAAGGCTGCAGCACTGAGACAAGTGCCCGGGGAGGATATGGATATCTCTATCCCTGGAGATTTTCACAACATAATCGGACAAGAGACTGAGCAACCTGAGTGAGCTTTGAAGTTGGCCCTAGTTTAAGCAGGTGGTTGGACTGGAGACTTCCACAGGTCACTTCCCACCTAGTTTATTTCATAATTCTATTAATTAAGATTAGAAATTACTATGATCAATACCCAAGCTATATGTCTATACTTTACCCCTCCTCTAAAAGAATGGTTTCAGCACAGTAATGGAGAAACCTCAGGTCAGTTTTTAATATCAGGATTTTAACTGTCTTATTTATTTAAAACTTACAAAGCACTTGTTTCTTTTACTTCAAATATTATGGAGTATATTTTATGTCATTTTCTATGCATATCGAGTGGCTGGTAAGCCTTATTAGTCTTGTTCACACCTCACCTGCTTTCTGTTTCTGCAGGCTCACTGCCTTTGTGTACAAGTCATTTGCACAAGCCAGACGCTACATCTACATTGACGACAATGTCCAGTCTCAAACTTTGATCTGGCTGGCAAGCAAGCAGAAGTCAGATGGCTGCTTTGAAAATGCTGGGTCACATTTCAACAATGCTTTGAAGGTAACTGAGGCAAGTATAGTCCCAAACTTCCAGTCCTAACATTGAGATTGATTTGGATCATTTCTGCTAGATACAAGTTTATCGCCATACCCTTACTCTTCCTAGTATGGTTTTCTTCTGTCGCTTATATACAAGCAGGGCATGATTCTTTTGTCTGCTATTGACAATGAGGCAGAAACAAGTAGACCTTTCTGAGTCAGAAGTCTCAACTTTCATTTTCTACCACTGCATTATGTGTTCAGCCGCAGGCTATAATGTGATTTATTGCATGTATGCAAAAGCCAAGAAAATGCATTAAATAATTTTGGCTCTAATCCTGAGTGAACTTGATCTTTCTTGTTCCTGTGCACACAAGGAGACAGATATTACTTCTGATCTCAGATCTGACTGGTATCTGAACTATGAATTAATTCATATTTTGTTTCTTTCTAGGACATCTGTTCTGACTTGTTCTTTGCTTGTTTTTTCTTCAGGGTGGTGAAGAAGGTGAATACTCACTCACAGCCTATGTTGTGGCAGCATTGCTGGAGGCTGGACACTCTGCTGCGGTAGGTATTTGATGCTGTGATGCTCTATTAGCCCAGTCAGCCATTTGTCAAACAGTGCACAAGTCATAGTCCTCACACCCGTATTCTTTAACAAAGTGGTAAATACCAATTGTAGGACAGTAGGATCAGATGAAGAAATCTGTTTCCAGAATTCTGCAGTTGCCATTAGTATTTGAAGAGTGTTACAAATCAGTTTTATGTCCATTTCCTGTGGATTAATTTGAAAAATTCCTGAGGAATCCAGTTGTGTTAAACAGTGGTAGTCTAAGTAGGTGCAAAATCCAGACTGAATTTGCCCCCTCCATCCACAGGCCAGCTTGGAATTTTCTCTGAATTGGCCCAGTCCGAAGTCCAAGCGATCCAAACCTTCAGTCCTACAAACTCTCTCTGTGCATTTAGATCCAAGCTGTGTTCTCATTTCCCTATGTCATTGTTAATAACAGAAGGAAACAATGAGCTGCTGGTTGGAATATTTGGTAGACAAGAGGGAATAAGAGCCAAGTTCTGTTCTCTGTAATACACTTCCTGCATATCCTTTTTTCCTGATTTTTTTGTCTTTGTAAAATGAAGAAGATGAGAATTGTTCCCAATCTGACAAATATGCTCTAGACATGGTGAGTTTTGCAGTTTCTTGAGATACTGTGGTATGGGACATCATTTAAGTACCCGAGACCAGCAGGATAAAAACATTGTGCAGAATCAAGTAGTTCTTCAGCAACATGAATTTACTTCCCAATATCTTAATAAGAAATGGCAAAACATGGTGCCACATCTGTAAGTTAAGCTGCATAGACAGGACAGGGTTAGTAGTGTGCTGGTGATGTCTGAGCTGAAGTAGAGCTCACAGAGATAGTCTGTAAGGCTAAAAGAGCTGAAAAGTTGTCTTAATAGCTATAGCTAGAGAATGAGTAGTAACATTCATCTGATAGAGCCCGCTTCATCATGAGGTCTCACTACACTTTACATAGTTCTGTAAAAATGATCCACATTTTAGAGCTAAAGCAACAAAGGATTCACCTGCATAAGGTCATCTTGCAAGTCAGGAAAAAAATAATGCTCTGTTAATCTAGCCGTGTTGCCTCTAAATAAATGCAGAAAGAAGGCAGCACCACTGGAAAGGCATTTTTTACAGGAAACAAACTGCAGACTCTTAAACATGCCATGGAACATGTATATTTTTAGCATGAAGGACCAGTGATGGCAGCTTAAGTAGTGATGGAAGTATTTAAAGAGGAGCTGAGACACAAATCCAAGTACCTGACAACCCTACTATGTTTTGCATTGCTAGCATCCCATCATTCAGAGTGGCATGAACTGCTTGGAGACTGCATTTGGCAATGGAGTCCACAACCTGTATAACCAGGCCCTCTTTGCCTATGCTTATGGCTTAGCTGACAATGAGAAAAGATGCCAATTCTTCCTTGAGAAGCTGGACAAGACAGCTACCAGAGATGGTAAGGGTAGTATGGCCATGATACAGGCAATATAGCTGATGGAATGGTCTGTGGTATGATGTAAGCTATTCTGATGTACAGTTTTCTCATTCATGCTGCTCCCTTCCCATTTCATGCCTATTATGCTACTGAATTTATCTCTATGAACTGTGTCTGTGTCTTTTGGCTTCACATAAGATTAAGCTGTGGCCTGATTTTCTTGGAATTATGAAATAATGTAGGTAGGGAGAGATGTCTGGAAGTCTCAGTCCAAGGTAGTAGAAGATTGTACCTAGTTTCCCCATTATTCTTCTCTTCTCTACATCAAACAAACCCACTTCCCTTGACTATGTCATGTGCTCCAGTCCACGACTGCTTTAGCATCCTTCTGCTGCACTGCCCTCACTTCAACCCCTCTTTGACTTATACAACCCCCTTTTATTAATTCTGTTTCTATCTCTTTCTGTTTTCTTTTCCATCCTGGAACTAAAACTTATCCAGTTCAGGACACTGATGGCTGAAAAAACTTTTGAGTAAAGGCAGAGAGGGCAGATAGTATGCGTATCTCCCACATGATACTGTAGTGAATTAACCAGTAGGTAATTTTTCCATGCTTTTTACACTCCACTTTTCTGTTTTCAGGTGGTTTAGTTCATTGGCAGAGAGAAAATAAGCCACCAGCAGAACATTTGCCTGTCTTCTATTCCCGTGCTCCTTCTGCTGAGATTGAAATGACCAGCTATGTGCTCCTGGCTTTACTCAATAAAGCCAAATTCACTCCAGAAGACTTATCCTACATTTCTCGCATTGTGCGCTGGCTTGTCAAACAACAGAACCCGTATGGTGGTTTCTCCTCCAGCCAGGTAACAACTGGGTATGGTAAAAAGAAAGCTTCTGGAAGCAGTCCAGCCTGCAAGCTGGATCTCGATAGCATGGCATATCTTCCTGATTGTATATTCATTTTAATAATATTTGATAAATGGTGCTTGCATAAGTCTCCTTGTCAGGGTACATCATGCTCTTCATAGGCAGCTTCATATGTATTTTAGTTTTAGGAAATGGGAATTTACCTGAGTTTCAAGTTAGCAGTAGATAGCAGTCACTGTTGACACAGCATTATCCCAGGTTTTCTGGAATAATTCAAATCTATTGCCCCAGAACTTGTATCATGTCTCCTTAGCTCTTTGCAAAGTCCCCCTCCATTTATGAGCACTAACAAAGTGTCCAGGAAATAGGAGCTGTGCTAATCTCATGCACCATCTTACAGCTGGGTATCTATCTAATTAGGGATCATGTTCTTTTCAGGACACTGTTGTCGCTCTCCAAGCTTTAGCCCAGTATGGATACCTCACCTTCTCTAAAGAAAGTCTTAACACAGTCAAAGTCAACTTCATGGAGTCCCCCAGTAAGGCTTTCCAGGTGAATGACAAAAACCGCTTCTTACTGCAGCAGGCTTCCTTACCCACTATTCCAGGGAATTACAGTGTGGAAGTGAATGGCACCGGCTGTGTCTATCTGCAGGTAAGCAAGCTGGAAACTCAGCACTACCCCTCTGAGAACTAAGCAGGTGGTCCTCCATACCTTATTCCCCTCCATATCTCATGCCAAAGCCACCAAAGCCTATAAGTCTGTGACCATATCACACTTACCATCTCTTTTAGACCACCCTGAGGTACAACATCCATTTGCCGAAAAAAGTTGCAGGATTTTCTCTCTCCATACAACTGGCCAATGTATCCTGCACAAGCAATTTTCCACCAAAGTTTGACCTTGTCCTCTCCGCCAGGTAACTTCCTCTTATTGACCTACCTCCTTGCATTCACAGTTTGGTAAAGCATCCAAGGAAGGATTTAAATACAGGCAGTTAACTGCTACTGTGCAGCTGCAGCAAAACAAACAGGATCATTGGGAGCTGAAAATATCGTTTGCTGGTCTCCTCTCCATTTGCAGACCAGACTAACAGAACTTTTCTCATTTTAGTTACACAGGAAAACGCAAAGTGTCCAACATGGCTATTATTGATGTGAAGATGCTCTCAGGTTTTGTTCCTGTAAGATCTTCCCTGAAAAAGGTAAAGAATGGGAGCAAAGTGAATGGTAAACCCTGAAAAGATAGGAAGTTGATAAAAATTGTCTGTGATTAACAAATTGGAACCTAATAGCAATTCTGCAAAGTCCCTGGGTATAGCCTATTCTGTGTCTCAGACTTGTAGCTGATGACAAATCTGTTGGGAATTGCCAAATCCAGTAGCCCAACAGAGGTGAGACTGCTGCAGCTTCACATCCCCGACTCCAGCCCAAAGCAAGGCTAAGTGTGTATTCCCAACAGGCAGACGTGCACACTATACTTATATATACAGTTACATATACATGTATACATGGCTGGCCATACAGATCAACAGGCATAGAAAAACCAGCACTTTCACAAACACAGCACAAATGGCCTATCCTGTTCCCCCTTCTGACTGATCAGACTGAAAGCTCATTTGTGGAAAAGATAAATATATGTGTGTATGTGTGCGTGCACGCACATGTACATATATACATGAAAATACACAACGTGAATCCCTTTGGTAGGTGACCTCAGACACTCAGTCTGCCCAGTAGCTGCCTCTGGATCTACCCAGTCTCTGGCACCTGGACACATGCGCCCTCGAGACTGCAGCCCCACTCCAGCAGCTGGAACTGAGGCCCGCAGCACCCACATATATGCATGGTGGGTACCTCCAGTGACCAGCCTTAGGCATGCAGTCTCTGCAGAAGCTGGGCTTGGATCCCCCGGGTCTTCCAGCTGTCTCATGAATCATATCTTCAATATTTGTCCCAGACTTATTCCTGCTTCAGGAGGTGGCTTCCAAGCTACTTAACGTACCAGCTGGTCCAGCTTTATGTTCACTAGTGACCACCCGCTGACACACATATCCACAGAAAACAGGCCTCAAGTCTGGTCTTTCAAGGTGCTGGCACCCCAGATACACGGTCCCTGTGATCTGTGGTCCCCTCTTCAGTGGCTTGCACTCCATACACACACAAACACACAGAATAGAAAGCCCCTTACCCAGGAAAATAATCAGGAACAGTTTAATAAGAAGAGAGGAGAGACTGCAGTAACCAGATGCAGGGCATGGCCAGACAAGTTTACTGAACTGACCAACAACCTGTTTATGTGCGACCAGCCCCTTTTATCCCATTTTCTTACCCTTTTATGCCATTTTCCCACCCTTTTCCCTTCCAGTCATTCTTTACCCCTTTTCTAAAAGTTTTCTAATTTTTGGTTTTAAATATAAACAATGCACTAGAAAGTGAGTCAGCTTGAGCTGCAGAAATGGTTGTGTAATTCTCATTGAATGATAAAAGTCATACATGGCAAAGCTGACTATTAAAACTGTTTTTCATTGTGATTGGTTTGCACTCGTCATGTTATGAAAATACTCAACTTGCATTTCTATTTTGGCCACAAGATGTCAGGGTGGCACAACAGGAGCATGGCAGCCACTTTAAACATATTTTGCTATCGAAAAGTTATTTGTAAATCTCCTTGGCAAGTCTCCTATGCTAACATTGCTATCATTTGCCTTATTTAAAGCTTCAGTACCAGAATTCTGTTGTGGATCGTGTAGACATCAAGAACAACCACATCCTCTTCTACCTTCAGAAGGTAAGTTTGGGAGGTTTCTTTTTGGTTTTATTAAATTGAAAGTTTAAAACAGATAAAAGAATAATCTCATTAATAGCAGATTAGCAATACAGATCTTAAAGACATAAAGGGACTTTACTCAGACATCAAAAATCTATACACACAGTAATTGTAGTCTACAGTGAAGAGATACCTATTTGTTGTTACTTTTAAATAGCATTTCACAAACATAGCTAAGTTGCATTCCATATTGCAAAAGTTATCAGTCTACATAAAAATGGGAATTCAGGAGGAGAAAGATGAAAATCAAAACACAAGGGATCTTAAAATACCAAGAAGGGAGGGAGAGAGGAAGCGACAATAAATAGTAATAATATCTACCTCTCAAACACTAATTTGTATTAGTTAGGCTCTGAGGATCTAATGAGGAAGATTGGAGTCAGTACTCTGAATTAACCGAGATATTGAGATGTGAAAAGTTTACCCAGCAGGGTGGCAGTGATGCAAAAAGGTCTCCAGAGCCCCTGTCCATGGCTCCATTCCTATGAAGGGACCAATGAGATTAAAAAAAAGGACAAAGGGAGAAGAGAGCAGGGACACAGTCCCAGACATGCAGGAGAAAACTTGAAGCTGAGGAAGAGGAGCAAGGAGGAAAGTTTGGGACATCTGGCTACAAGACTGTAGAATTAGGAACAGAACCACAGGGGAGGAGTGGAGGACCAGATTCGTAGGAATGCTGAAGGTGATTTTAGCTGGGACAAGGCAAGGAAAGAAACCAGCAGCAACTTTCAGTGAGAGGATGAATGCTGATGTGCTGAAAGCCACAGTAACCAGGGAATGGTCAGGGTAATTGGCAATGGAAATATGAAAAGGAAGAAAGAAAAGAGCACACAATTTTAGCAAAAAATCCCATATTGTGCAACAGCTTTTAAACAATTATCTGATTTGACATCAAGTTTACAATCTGAAGAGAATTGTAAAATGGCACTTTGTCACCCTAGAAATGCCTTAGCCTCGGGGGTAGATATGAAAAGAAAAAGTCTGATGCATTTTCTTGTTTTGCCACTTCCAGGTCTCCCAGAAGGAAATCAGCTTCTCCTTCAGTGTGGAGCAAAGCCTACCTGTCTCAGATATCAAACCGGTGCCAGTACATATGTATGATTACTATGAAACAGGTAGGTGACCTCAGTAGACTGGAGCAAAACCTATCAAATCAAAGTATTGATCTCAGCGTTTACAAGGTGCAGACAGTGAATTTTCCCTTGCTCTCTCTGTGCAAGCTTCTCTTCACTTTTCTGCATTTGCTGCGTTTGTTTCTCAGGAGAGAAAAATGGAGAGCAAGCTAGCAGTTCTGCTGGTTTTAGTTACTAGACTGCAAAGGGTTTGCAGAAGCATAGACAGTTTCTGCCCCCCTGTTTTTTCATTTCTGGCTTGATTTTTAGGACAAAACAGATTAGAATGTTAGGAGTTGCTTTCTTACAAACTACATACAGAAAGAAGTGTGATTCTACTTTCCACAGTTTGAACATGATGGTTAAAATCAGTAACTCAAAGACAGCAGTGTGCCTGACTTCCCTGATCTGGCTTATCTCCTATTTTTGCTTTATTTTGCCATAGTAGGCTGCAGTCAAAGAACTGTTCCTTAGTGGAATTTAAATACTTAAGTAGGAATGACAGTCCCACTGAACCCAACAGGAGTTTAAGCTCCTAACTAGAAATTTAAGTGACTGATCACCTTTCTCAATCTGGCCTCAAGGAGCTAAAATTGCATCAGACATTACCCAGTTGTGGAATTTATGCTTTCAAAACTGTGGCTCAGATTCCCCCATGCTTTTCTCAAGCTTGGCACAACCTTTGGGAACTGTGTCCTAGCTGATGAGCAGCAATATCCGGAGAATTGCCCCTGGAGTGCATGTTCTGCCACCTGATCCACATTCTGCATGGTCACAGCAATGATATGTCCTGACAAACACGGCCAGAGGAGCGCACTGGTCTCTGACTGTGCACCCCTGCAGCTGGGTCCCTCCACAAATGGAAGACTACCACAAAATCTGTCAAATGTTTTCTGGTTCAAAATGCATTAATCACAGGATTAATGCATGTGGACTGGGGTCAGAATGATTTCTCACTCTCATGCAAATGTCATCTTCCTTTCTTCTTTCCAGATGAATATGCCCTTGCAGAATACAAAACACCCTGCTCCCCGCCTTTCAACTGAGATCAGATGTGTACCAGAAGAGGTAATGGTCCAGAAGGTATCAGGCAAGCATCTGTAGAGGAAGAAGAGTATAAGAGACTTGGTTGTTTCTGGGAGGGCAATGAAAAACACATAGAAGACTGAGGAATAAGCAAATCTCAAATTGCAGTAAATCAGAATGATGCACTCTGGCCCACACTTCAAAAGAGCTTGGAGTCAGTGTAGATCAGAAACTCTAGATAAAGCGCTTTTCCTAACAAGGGAGATACTGTGCAATTGTTAAACCTGACCACCCATCTTTTTGGAAACTCATACTCATGACATGTATTCCAGTGGGAGCTTTGTGTAAAGGTAAACTCCTGAAATGTCTATTCTTGGCCACAGATTCCTCTTAATAAATCCAAGATTAGGAAAATAATTTGCTGCTGCTTTGGTAGATTTTATTTATCCTGAAGGAAGATTCTGAAGAAATGGCATTGATCCTCACCTTTTGCAATGATAGAACTGAATCATTTACAAATGTCAGAATTCTAGTCACAGGAAGACAACTTTTATGCAGTTTCTGCCTCTACATTGCAAGAAAGTTTTTCTTCAGATTATTTTACTGTTCTTTGTAATAAAACCTGATTGGCAATGATATTTGTCCCAGTGTCCATTCCTTGTTGTGTCTAGAACTGGGTGCTGTAAGGTATTTCATAAGCTAAAAAATTCATAGCTTAGACAGGTCAATCAATGACAATGACATCTTGACATCAGTGACATCTTGTGGCACAGACAGGATCGAGGCTCTGGCCTGTGTGATGGAAGCTTTCTACCCAAAGCTTCATGGTGAGGGAAATCAGACAGCTGTTAACACAGAAACTCTTTGAAGAGGGGTTAAGGAGGAAGGGTGGATCCAATGGAGCCCTTGGATGGAGAAAAATGAGAAGATTTGGAGGGAGTGAAAAAATGAAGAGAGCCACAAGGAGCTTATGATAAAGTGGCAAAGTACAAGAAATTTCCTGTCATGCTTTCTTAATTTAGTGAAGAGATACAGCAGAGAGCTACACACTGTGCCTACTGTCCCTTACAGTCTACAGTGACCTGATATGACCCTTTGTCCTGACCAGATCACACTGGTGAAAGGACACAAAAACCAAGCACGTATCCATATCTGAGCAGACATCTGCCAATTGAATCATATCACTCCGATGCTGTTCCCTCAGTTGGGGTGTTAGACATAGTCCTAGTTACAGTCTTGGAAGATACTATCTTATTTATTATGAAAATGGGCTTCTCAAAGCAGATTTTGATTCCTACAAACACTTTACTCGACAGCAATGTGCCCGCTGTGGGTCAGACCACACAATAGCACAGGAGGTGGTAGAGAAGGAGCAGCCCTTTGTACACCCTGACAGCACTGTTCAGTAGGGAGTCAGGATTGCCTGGAGATGGCTCAAGTGAAACTAATCCTACTGCACTGAGCAGACCAGGAACCTTTGTACTAAGAGGCAGCCATGACAGAGACCCACAGGCTCGATGTAATCCCAGAAAGATGCAAAAGAAATTCGGAAGCTGTAGAAACACATAAATGTTAGTTTGGAAGGGATCTATGGAGAACATTAACTGAAACCTCCTGTTCTAAGCAGAATCACCCAGTAGAAACTAAGCAGAACCACCCAGTAGAAACTTGCAATTCAAAGCAGGAGACAGTTGCAAAAGAAGAATCTCCATTGTCTTCCCAGGACCTCAGCACTGGCCTGAGGGATGCAAGTTCTGTAAGATGAGGTACAGCCATGAGCAGTGTATCAAGATGCATGACTCAGGGAACAGAAGACAACCAGATCTGCAGGCAGACCTGTTCATCAGGCCCACACTACACTTACTGCGGTAGTTACCAGCAATTTCCTAAATGTTAGTTCTCCTTGCAGCCAAAAGCAATCGTGCATAGGTCCTTCGCTGCACTATAAAAGGTTCCCAAGGGATGGGAAAGAGAGGACATTTTACATGAAACCTGTAAAAATGTAACCTATCATTCCCAAAACAACTTCCTTTCTTCTTTATGTCTTTCACCAACTTTCATATACTTTTAAAAAAGAACTGTAAAGAGATTTAGCACCCGGTATTTCCACTGAGATAAGATCCCGGAACCTAAAGGCTAAAGGTCAGCAAAGGCTTACTGACATCACCTTTCCTGCTGCATCCAGGGCAATAATGTGCCACTTGTTCCTGACCAACAAAAGCACAATGCTAGAGTCTATGTATGCTGAACTTCCCACTACATTGTGTGAAGCAATATTTTTCTGCAGAGGGTTTTCTCCTCTAAGTCATGCATTAACATATGCATATGTGCACATACCTACAGGAAAGGAGCCTACTCATCAATCTCTTACTCCCAGTACAAGTATTTCTTGGCTTGTTGCTCAGTTTTCTGCAAGTTCAGATGTGCAACAAGGTTTCTGTGCACCAAGATGAGTTATTACAGCTGTCTTTGGTTTAGTCGAATACAATAACCTTCATTACAAACCTTGCCACCTCTGTGAGTGAAAGGATTGAGGGGATGCAAAACCAGGTACTGATCTTGTCTTGGACGGTCCTTATGAACCAACCTCTGCTCAAGCACCTTCATGGATAAAAGCTAAAGGCAGCAAAGTGCAACTTGATAGAGAAGAAAAGCTTTTTCTAGAGAAGCTACTGATGGGACCCCAGTCTTCTGGGACCTCAAATCACATTTCAGTTAAGCCAGCCTAATAGATAGGTATTGCCTAACAGCATAGTCTTGGTCCTGATCACCTTTCTCTGCCTTTGCTCTCTGACCCTTAGAGTGGTGCTCAACTTGACCCCACAGAGAGCAGGTCAGAGATAGAGACTCAACTCAAAATGGACAAGATTTAGGGGAAAAAAAAGTATGTTTCTTCTTGTATCTGCTTGAACAGGCTTACAAGGGGGTCAGAGAAGCAGTAGGAAGCAGGCAGGAAAAAATGCAGTCCATTGCAGTCCCTTGCAGCTCAGCTACATCAGAAAGCCGTGCTGCAAACCTTGGGAGCTTTTGCAGAAAGCTGAGCAGGCAATGTGTCAGCATTCCACCTGCTGCCCCTACTTACCTTCTTACAGCACAGCCCCACCTCTGTGTGTTCTTAGTGGCTCCTGCTTAGGGTCACAACAGTGGTCTCCAGTTTGACTTGTTGTAACAAGTCTTGGGTCTCTCCCTCTCTCCATCCAAAACTCTAGCAACAGGATAACTCCTCCTTTCCATTGCTATAATTTACCTGCTTGTGTTTATGGACCTATAGACAATGTCCTGACCCAGCTTAACGAATTCAGAGAGCTCTGGTCTCTGACTGCTCAGATCACAAAGATCATAATGGGAATGTGTCTTACTGAACCTGTGACAGCCTTGGTTCCCAAATACCAGGTACTATCAAGAATGAGAAATAGTCTAATCTGTGGCATTTCTAGTCATATGAAAGTCCCTCCTTTTCTTCTCCTTGGAAATCCATTTCTACTTCCTCACATGTCCTATGAAGTTGTAGTTGTATGCACTTTGAGCTGTGCTCTGAAGACATGAAGCATGTAAAAATAACCCAGTCTACCAAACATTAAACATCTCTCCCCACGAGGTCCCAGTATCTGCTGGGTCTCAAATTTCAGCCATTTCCACAATCTTGTCTGTAAAGATGATTTCACACACTGAGGCCAAAGAATAGCTCTGAGCATGTCCCATCCTGTCATGCAAGATGCTTGGTCATGCACCAACAGATGCAGACAAATCCAAATCCTTCTGCCCACTTCTGGGTGGGGAAGACATGAACAAGCTGAAATCTGGAGGTTAACCGGTCTATTTAGACATGTCCATAGCCTGCTTCACCACCAGCTACTCTGACTCTTGCATCAAGTAACCCACGGACTTGGGTTTTCTGTCCAAAAAGACAAGGGACTTCACAAATAATTTCTGTCACAAACACCCTTACCACTGGATAGCTAGCCTGGTCAAGGCACAAGCACATATAATAGCCCCCAGAAGTCTCTTCCTGGGTGCCTTTCATGTCCATTTGGAGAAGGCCTGAGATAGGGGAAGAGTTTCTGCAGTTCAACTAGCAGGAGGGTGTTCAGCTTGAGAGTGGTGCTGGAGTCCAGCTGAAAAAGCAGACCAGCAATTCAGCAACATCAGGAAACTTTGGGAAGCAGCTGGACAGTTGCTCTAAACAGCTGAGGAAAAGGACCCTAACACTCTTTGTGAATTTAGATCATGGTTGATGTGAGCTAAGTGCCTTAACACTCTTCAGAACCTGACCCTGTGCTCTGACATCTCTCTCAGCTTTCTAAATACACCAGGTGGCATTTGAAAGCTTCAGGCATGTAGCAGCTTTTCATGTGGTAGCACTGTGCGTGCAGGTGAGCTTGAAGGGGCACTTTGATGCATAAAACATTTATGAGCATGTGTCATGCCATCAATATTTTTGAGTACTCTCCTTAGGATGGGCAGAAGTAGGGGAACGGAGCTCTCTTTTTCTTTGGGTTGAATTTAAGCTTTATTTTATTGAGGGACAGGAGTAGTTTCTTCCTTGACAATTCTGGTGAAATTCCATGCACTGTGATTGATGAGAGCTTCTGCCTTTTGAAAAAAGGATGGTATTTTGAGAAAACGATGTCATGGGGTGAGTGGTTTTCACCTCTTTCAGTTCCACTCAAAACCCAGAGATCCTATTCCCAGCATTTCTGTTCCCATCAGATGCACTCCATGAGCACAATACTTGACCCAAAAAGTCACACTGAAAGCAATGTTTTCATGTTTGCATGAGACCTGTGGGTGACTTTTGCTATGGACGGACACGCGCTGAGGAATCAGCTATGATTCTGAAGATGTTAACGTGCAACGCTGCTTTTCAGTGACCCCAAACTCCCCCTTGCTCTCCCATCCCTGTCAGCAGAAAAGATTGTGTGAGCTTCAAAAGGGGTCAGTCAGGCTAGTTCAAACCACCTTCTTCAGCTGTGTACACTCAGCCTTCTGCTAAACAAAAGCCTTTGTTTAATGCCATTCCAGTGAATGGCCAACTGCAAGCCTGGTCAGATGGAAACTGATAAGAATTGCAGATTCTTTCGAAAGCACAGCATTTAAATTTTGTTACAAATTTCCAAACACTAGTCTGAGAGGGAGTGGCTGGGACAATGCCAGCAGTATCTAGCAAAATTTGTGTTTTATAGCCTTTTTTACCTCTATAACTCTTTTACCATCAGCACAACCAGTGACCCGAATTTTTTCTCATGGAGCTTGCATCATGTGAATTTGCTGATGCAGGAGCTCAGGAGTTTGCTTAACCTCAATGCAAGTCATACAAGTTGAACTATGTCTCACACTCTTACTGCATTGAGATTTTATATTACTTGTTTGCCAGAGGTAAGAAATATAGTTTTGGAGCTCTTTGGCCTGGGTTCACTGTGTATATATTTCTCCAACTGATTGAGTAAATTTGAGAAATTTGGCTACTTCCATGTTATGTTGTTTCACATTCTTCCCCCTTACATGTTGCTACCTAGGAAATTTTACTTAGAATTGATTTATGAGCTCCATAAGAAAGTCTTGACTTTCAAATTATGCAAAAAATTAGATGCTGCACAGCAGACTACAGCAGAAATCTGTCACATGCAGTAACAAGCTTCCTAGAGTTCAGTCAGTTGTCCACTACCATTATTTTCCTTACATGTTCCATGTCTTCTCCACACGGCTGACCCACCCAACGCTTCTTAAAGGGTTACCAAAGGGGAACTTCTTCCTGTGGAAAGAACTGATGAAAATCTTACCTGAAGTGGTGAAGCAGAGCATAGACAAAAGATGGAGAGCAGGTACAAAAGAAATCTCTAGAAAAGCCACATAAGCCTGAGAGATAAATTCAGGAGCACAGGAGGGTTCTCACTCTTGATGTTTCATACAAATCAATAGAAACCATGTTAATAAAGTCTTTTACCACAAGCAGAGGATGCAGCTTTCAGGTCCGATAGCCAGTTGATAAAAAGCCTTGTTTCTGTATGCTTTGCAGTGTGTGTCCTTCTGCAATGACCCTTTTTTTCCACCTTAAACACTGGCAAGGTGCAGTAATCCTCACCTCTCTTTAAGACTGCAACAAACACATGAAAACCTGACCCAAAGTATTTTCTTGTTAAAATTCCAGATGAAAAGATGTAACAATTGATAGGAACCTCAAATGCTGAGTTTTTAGGATCATGTGAATCAATCAGACAAAATGGTAAGGGTCTCCTCCCATTTCCAAAGATGCCAAACATTTTCTTATTAGGTGCCGAATATAGTACGTTTATGCTCAGTTCTTTAGTTTGAACACAGGCACTAGTCTTCTGTGCATGCACGTTTTCTGATAAAAACAAGTTCTCAAAATGGTTTTCCCCTTTAAAAGCCTAAATGATAGTCTGATCCTTTCAGTAGCAACATCTAGTTGCCAGATAAGACTTTAAGAAATGGCTCCAACTCAATGACCAGCAGCATGAAACCTTCGGCACTTTGTGGAAGGTCTTGACCAGTGCCAGAGGCTCTGCTGAACTCATGGCCTCTCCTACCCAATAGCCTGTCCCAGAGCAAACATATGGAGCATTACATGCTCTGTTTCACTCTTCTGGATTTCTGCAACTTGCCTCCAACAATTAAGTTCCAGTTTTTCTTTCCTTTAACCTTTATTGCTTGCTGTATCATCATGACTTTTTTTCATTGTTGTCTCATGATTTTTTTTATTCTTGTTGACACTTAGTTTGGTTGAATGTGAATGCTTGGAGGGGATTCAGTGACTTAGCATTGTTCGAGTTACGCTCCTACTGCTTTTACCTCAAACAAACAGCGATGACACGGACTAGCATGATCTGAGACATGATCCTGTAAACAATGAGAATAGCGAAAGTACACATGCCTCTAGCTTTCATATTTACACAGTCTAGGAAGACTAGGTGAAACTTAGGAAGAAGACATGAGCACTGAAACTAAATAAAATTATCTGAGGTAGATTCTTGCTTGTTTCTTGGATGTACATGACTCTTACCTTTGATTATCAGAAGAGGCCAGCCTCTACATAAAGTGATGGAATGAGTTGCCAAAGGCATTCAGGTATATTTCAACCTTTTCAACCATTTCAGTAACAAGCTGGTCACTCTGTTCTGACATTAGGTGCATTTCTGAAAACGTGCTTCATGATTTGTAATCAGTCTAGGACACAAGATATGACTAGCAGGCTTGCTAAATAATTCTTTTTAAACTAATTGTAGGCTTTTTCTGCTATGATAGGATTACTTGGGCATTTTCTATCCTTTCCAGCAATATAAAGCCCTGCCAGTGTCAACGGAGGGATCACAAAACAGCTTAAAGAACTGTAAGCCTGTTCATATATACTGAAATAGAAAAAAATGACAGAAAACCAGAGCAAAGGGGAGCCAGAAGAATGAAGAAGCCAGTGAAGTGTTATGGTCAGTCTGAGGCCTTCCATGCTGGAGTCTATAATGAAAGCACTTATGGGGGATGCTTCATTTTATTTTTGTCAGAGAAAGTAAGATTCACTGTGTCTTTATCTTTTTATCCTTACTGTACAGTTAGTGAAGCAATGTTAGAGTATTCTGAACTCAGAGCAGTTCCTGGGGTACAGCAGCCAGAGGGCAAATCACACAGACACTGTCTATTCAGCACAGCTCTAGGGACCTGCCTGTCATGGGCTTTGGTGTCGCAGTTGTAAAACAACAGATCTGTAAGTGTTCAAGACTCTGTTAGTCCCTCTTATTCTCCTCTCCTTCCCTCCATTAGTTTACAGTGAAGTAGCCTTCCCTGGATGATCACCCTTCTTCTCAGGAGTGATTTGGGAGGAGACAACCAGGAGTTTTACTTCCCCTCCGGATCTCAGCCATCAGGCTACAAAGCCTACAAGGGCTTTACTGACATAATTGTACCTCTAAAGTCCTTTTGTGGAGCCGCAGACACTATTGGCATAACAGATCTGAACTGTCTCTCTGAACAGCAGGCTGGGCAGTCTGTGAGATGGGAACTGTGGAGGAGCAATGGCTTTACATGCTTCTTTGGATGTGGCTACATGAATGCAGCTTTATGGTATGGACCTGGACAACTTTGGTGCTGCTGTGCCCATTCATTTCTAGAGACTGGCCAGTGTGAATCTTCCTCTCCACCTCCCTGGATTTTGACAAGATTCAGTCTACTGAGCCCCTACATAGGACTGGTACGACCCATGGCTCTGCTGTGACAGCCAAACATGCCGTCAAGTTTTACTCCCAACTGACAGGCTCTGTCTTAAAAAGAAGTCAGCTGAGCCATGTTTTCTTACTCTGATTGCTTTGGTTAGAAAGATGCTCCAGAATCTTAAACCTGCCATGGGTCAATCTTGCCTTTAACTTTCGGTGTCAGAAAAGTGTCACCTATCGGCTTCCACTTCTTCCAGCAGTTTCTATGGGATCCATCTGCTGCAGTCCATAGGAATGTGAGAGGAGAGATTCTGGAGGTTTTCCTCAGAGGTATAAACAGCCAGGACTTCATCACTGCTTAAAAAACACCTAGTTCTTTAAAAGGGAAAACTATGCACTAAGGACTTTTTCTGACTCCCTCTTTGCCTGAGGCCAGCTTGTTTGCCCTGAGCCTACTCAGAAGCCTCAACTGTTTAGAAAGAGAATTGAAGATAATAAAGAATGACAGCTCTTCATCAAGGACACATCCTTCAGCTTGTTCTGTACAGTGCTCAGTATTTCAATATACAGCTGCAGAATATATTATCACTGGAGATGAGGCAGAAGTAGCCTTTATGTGTGGGGAATGAATCAAAAAAACTTTTCAGGCATAAGGTCAGGGGTTGAAGGCACAAACAGGCTCACCCTGGGGGGCACCCTTAAAGTAGTGCAATTAATATACCGGGTAACACAAGAGTATTGTTGTGCTGCCAAGTAGATAATAATAACAGATAAAGAGAGAGAAAGCTGCAGGCTCTGAATAGCATTTGCATGCCTCCCATAATGTGTCTGGAACAAGTTCAGTTTCTGGTATGTCATGGTGGAAAGAAAAAGCCTTTGCTACAACAATAAAAAATGGACTTAGAAGCTAGATGTTGGTCAACAGCAGTAAGCTCGAAGTGATGCCCTTGTACTCACAAAGGGACTGTAGCCTCCAGCATTTGGTGTTATTAACCAGTTGCAACAGACTCCTATGTCCATGCTCTTTTTCACATGTGAGCCCTAGGAATATCATGCCTACACAGAAGATAGACTTGAAAGAAATAAGAAGAGGTAGCACCTGTTCTTAAAGACATAGGTCTCATTTGTCAGATTCATCTTCTGTGAACTCTTGGTTCTGAAAACATTGTTTTACAACCTTGAAGTGACTACACCAAGATCCACACTTCTCAGAGTAGCTGGAACAACCATACAGCATTTCCCCAAAAAAATATGTATGAGAAATGAAGCAGAAAACCCGGCAAAGTGGTATTTCATTTGGCCCAAGTCCATACCATAAAGCTGCATTCATGTAGCCACATCCAAAGAAGCATGTAAAGCCATTGCTCCTCCACAGTTCCCATCTCACAGACTGCCCAGCCTGCTGTTCAGAGAGACAGTTCAGATCTGTTATGCCAATAGTGTCTGCGGCTCCACAAAAGGACTTTAGAGGTACAATTATGTCAGTAAAGCCCTTGTAGGCTTTGTAGCCTGATGGCTGAGATCCGGAGGGGAAGTAAAACTTCTGGTTGTCTCCTCCCAAATCACTCCTGAGAAGAAGGGTGATCATCCAGGGAAGGCTACTTCACTGTAAACTAATGGAGGGAAGGAGAGGAGAATAAGAGAATAAGAGTCTTGAACACTTATAGATCTGTTGTTTTAATGTATTTGTGAGGCATTTCTGCAGAATGAAATTGAAAAGCAGGCTTTCCGGAAAGCAGAGAAAAGCCATTGCAATATGAAAGCCTCAGACAGTTACTTCTTTCTACATGCAAATGCTTTTACCTACAGAGTGCAGAAGTTACAGCTCGAAAGAGAGGAGAGTTGTGTGTAGCTGTAAAATAGAAACAAAGGGTTAGAAGTCTGAAAGGTCAGAGAATGGGTTTGGCAGTCTTCAGCATGCTAGAGATGGCTGTTTTAGGCTGAAGTACCTTGCTGGTAGGCAGGAGAGCAAATACATGGGAGCATCACGTGCAGCTTGTGTCAGCTTTTGGTCAACAAGATGATTTCTCAGTACCAGCCACGAACTGATTGCTGGCATGGGAGATTTAGGGATGGAGCATGCAGGCAGCCTAGTTGTCTCACTGGAGGAGAGGGCTTAACTAGCTATATTTTTTGAATTACCTGTCAAATGTTCCCCTCTTGGTACCTCTTGTTAAGTATTTTATTTTGCACCTCCAATAAAAACTTTATTCGCATTTACAGGTATAAAAAATGAACTTAGTAAGTACCAGAGATTTTCTGTGGGGCTTATTCAGGTATTTTATTAGTGACCTCTTTACATTTGAACCAAACTCTTGCTGCTACCTGTCAAGACCAAACAGAAAAGAGGGTTGAATAACCCTTTGTCCTGTCCATACAGGGAGAGCAGTAAAACAGCAAAGCACTCCCAAAAGAAGTGCAGTCTAACTTGATAGCCTAACTGCACTGCTGCATTTACACCTTAGTGCAAGCTCTGCCAGGTAAACTGTGTACAACTATGAAATACAATTTCATTTTTACACAGGTATCCACTCCCAGGCTTATGCAGGTGCAGTGGCAATAGACAGATTCCAGCCTCATTCATCTTTGACTGGCACATTTGCCACAAAAACTGCACAGCAAAGGCAGTCTTCACAGAGAGCTATTTCTGGTCAGACCTCAGCCTTCTCATGTAGGAGGATAAAGGTCCCAGTTTTGAAAACAGATTCTGGACAACCCATCCACACCTACATGAGTCACTTGTGTAAGAGAATCCTTGCAACTGCCTGACCTTCGCATACCATCTTTTACACTACTGCCTTGTCCAGGAGTGAAAACATCATAGACCACTCAGACAAATTGTGGCAGTCCTTCCCTCACCCGTGTTGTTCAAAGAAATTCCATTACTCATTAAAATCACTGCAAGCTGTGACTATTCCTCTAGGGATACACTTATTTTCTTTAATGAGCTCACCATCCTCTTAGCTTGCAGAGCTGCTAGAAAACTTTGCCAGGGCCCACACATCTTAGAACAATGAAAGAAATCTTGCATGCTTCACTGAAGGCTCTATTGACCAAGCAGGACTTTACCTGTAGTTACCGTGTTTCAGCATTGTTCCCCAACCACCTGGGCCAAACCAAGCATTTCGACCTTTACTATGCCTAAACAAATTGTTGCAATTTAATCTGCTTAAAGAAGGTTTTACAGGAAGCAGTCATAGTCAAAGTCACAGTTCGCTTTAGTGCTTTTCAATTAATTTTCGTAGCTGTAATGACCAAGTTTCTTTGTGTTGATCCTCCTTTGAATGCAGCAATTAACCCATTTACAAGAAAGGTGTCGGTGTCTACACCATAAAATACAGCTACAGCTCTGGCAGACATATCCAAGTTGGCTTCAGACTGCCAGCTGGGGTGCTGCTAGCAAGGCAATCATGGAACTCCTCAAATGGGTTTTGCCAGAGGTCGTGACACTACCTACTGCAGTGCTCAGCTATCTAGTTCAAAGTTGCTCTGCTAGGCTGTGCAAATTCCCACAGAATTACTACTCTTCTCTCCTCCACTGCTTCAGCCAAGCACAAAGAATGGTTGGATGATGACAATAAACTGCAAGAATAAGGAGTACCATAATGAAATGAAATGTGAGCAGCTACAAATACTGCAAAAACAGGAAAACACATGGAGCTCCAGAGACTAATGGAATTTTTCTAGAGCCATTTTATGACTCCCACAGGAAAGCAATAGGGCTCTTTGCAATAATAGTGAGTGAAATT
Organism: Aramus guarauna; assembly: GCA_013400195.1. NCBI lineage: Eukaryota > Metazoa > Chordata > Aves > Gruiformes > Aramidae > Aramus > Aramus guarauna. The sequence continues at coordinate 74,609 of VXBL01003740.1, read as the reverse complement.
TGAGGTCAGGTCATTCTTTGACACAGAAATCACTGTGACCAGTTCTCTATGAAGAAAATTTTGCAGTTGAGTAGTATTACTATAGTCTATCATAATAAAGCAGCTTTTATTCATAAAGATAAGCTTTGACTGATAGAACATATCCAGTGCCTCAAATAAACCAAACCACAACCGTAAAAGCAAAATTTTTTACAGTCTAACTATGCCTGCAGCAAGGCTGCTTAAGTGGCAGAAAGCTATCTATACCAAGCTGGTGGGTGGTTTCTTCCCAAAGTTAACTAAATCAATCAGCTGCTTGTACTGTTGCCAAGGCTCTCTCTCATCGCTCTCCATCTGCAAACATGCAGATCTAATGAGTGTGGTGCTGCTACTAAAGACTAGCTAAGGTCTGAAGTTATGGCTTAGGTGATGTTCAAAGTTACGCTGGCAAACAACTCATTTTGAGTGAAGAATGCAAAATAATCCAAATGTATACAGATATTTCTCCAACATTACTTCACAGTCCCTCATATAGGCCCAGAAAGATGAACAATTTTTCCAAAATCTCCTGGGAAGGAACCGTGGTCTTGTTACAAAGCACAGCAGCCTTGAGACCTATCTCCAAAAAATCTCAATGACAGAGGACTAAGGAGAGCATCTTCTATGCCTTCTGTGTGAGCATGTGTGGTAAGGAGGTTTAGGTTAACTTAAATACCAGTCATCTGAATTAATTCATCTGTGAGGAAAGGAAAAAACAAAACCAAATACAGTCTTCTGACCTGGTGACGAACTAGCCTCTCTAATTTCCCTATAAAGCAGTATCCATAAGCTTCTTGCATATATACAGATGAGCTAAATTAAATGGGTATGATTTGAAGACCCAGGAGATGCAGTCAGAAAAAAAACAACCAAAACCCAGAAAAAACAAATGTCGATGGTTTTGTAAATATCTGTCTTAAAAATAACACTTTTGTTGTATCAAGTGGAATGTTGTTTGATTTTCCTGTGAAAGACAAATGATTATATGTTATAGCCAAAAAGATGAGCTGACCTCTAGTTTCCTTTATTGTAATAAGATGTAGTGACTTTTTTTTTCATCCAGGGTATTTATTTGATTACAAATGTATCAGTCCATTAACTTAGCTATTCCAGATAATTGCATTTTTTGTTTGCTTATTTCATTACTAGATGCACCTTCTCCATTCCAGTTAGTGGAGAGTTTAAACTAGTGTAGTGAGTTATTTGGACATAGGATGCATAAAGCATTTTTGTCCTACATTTGGTTACCATTCAGATGGCATATATATACAAAAGACACTGTGACTAGTGCCAGTTCTTGGAGATATGAGTGTGGACTTTCTAACCAAAGCCACAATCCAATCTATATTTGGGGAAAAAAAAACTGCTCATGATAATAGTAAGTTATATATAGCTACTCTCCTCTATCTATACAATCTTTGAGTGTTACCTAACCCACTTGATCTTTTGATTAAACTTTCAAAGGTAGCCTCAGAAAACTTCTCACTGCACAAGGATGCAGACTGTGATGATTATCAAACTGGCTTGTTTGGGAAGAATACTTTATGACATTGCAATGAATTCATAACTACCTGAGAAAGCCAAGAAGAGCAAGAACATGCAATACTGATCATCTACTTTTTTTTTACAATGTCAACTCAAGTTCAAGCCTTCATCAGTGAATTTCAGTTCCTGACAGCTCCTGGTATGGGTATCCTATTGCAGAGAAAATCAGTCCTGATCCGTAGTGAAGGTCCTGTACTGTAGAAGATGGCAGAGATCTTTTTTAATAGACATGACAGAGAGCTGGGCTTTCAGAGCAGAACATCAGGCTGTTGTCTGTGGTCTAAGAAACCACAGAATGTCATAGAGACACCTCTGGGGGACCACCTGTTGCTGCTGCCCCACTCTGTACGGTTTGATAGTTCTGTGAAAATTTGAAGACGTAAGTGAAGAAAGTTTCATATCTGCCCCATGTGGCAGGAGCTACCATTCCCTTCATCACACACTAGCAAGAAACAAGAAGAGACAGTCACACAACCTACCAGAAGAGTAGAGAAAAGAATGCTCCCATGCAGGTACTTTGCCTTTGAAGCCATGTCTCTCTGGGTCCAGGTCTAAAAAAAAATTTAACCATGTTGATAACATACAGAGGTGGGTTGACCCCAGCCAGCAGCCAAGCACCCACCCTATCTTTTGCTTACCACCCGTTTCCAGGGGATGGGGGGATAGAAGGAAGGTGAAAAGACTAGTCAGCTGAGATAAAGATGGTTTAATAAGAAAGCAAAAGGTGCACATGAAAGAGAAGCAAAAAGAGGAATTTATTCACTGCTTCCTATTGGCAGGCAGATGTCCAGCCACTTAGTGAGAAGTAGGGCCTCAGTACGTGTAGTGATTGCTTTGGAAGACAAACACTGTAATCACAGATATCCCTCCTCTTTTGCCCTATCTTTTGTTGCTGAGCATGATGTCATATGGTATGGAATATCCCTTTGGTCAGCTGGGGTCAGCTGTCCCAGCTGTGTCCTTTCCCAATCTCTTGCCCACCCCCAGCCTGCTGGTTTTCGCATGGGAGGTGGAGAAGATAGAAAGCCTTTACACTGTGCAAGCAGTGTTCAGCAATAGCCAAAACACTGGTGAGTATGCAAAGCATAGCACCATACAGGCTACTATGAAGAAAGTTGACTTCATAACTTCATCTCAGTTAGACCAGTACCGATATGAATGGAAAAAAATTAATTACAGTGATCAAACAACTGCTTTACAGCACTGTTTTTCTTCTGGAGAGCAGCACACAGAGTGTTTTCTCCTGAGAGCACAAGAGAACAAAAAGAGGAGTTAATTCTTTATCCTAAATAAGATTTTTGGATGAAAGCAGATTTTTTTCTCCCTAAGAAAAAAAGCAAAACCAAACCATTAGCTTCCACACAGGTATGAAAACTATAAACCTGGGGCACTAACAAATTCATGTGTACCCATCAACTGACTAATTTCAAGCTAAAATGAATCAAACTTCAAGAACACTGTAAAGTACTCACAATGGTTAGGTAGAAATAATTAAGACCTTTTAGATCTCTTTCTGTTTCTGGCTTCTCTACTATTCTATTTCATCAACATTCAAAATATCTATGAAGCAAGGGAAAAGAGAGACTAATGCATTATTTTATCCAGAATCAGGTGTCAAAGTATAGAAAGTTAGTCTACTTCACCCAGACTGCGAATCCAGATAGTAAATTCCAAGAATGATGGGGAAAACCCTCAAATGTTAATCTTGCTTGACAGACTAATTCTGGTTTAGGTTATTCTGTGCTTTTCTGTGCTATGCCAAGCCTCACTGTAAAAAGAAAAGCCCCTCACCTTAAAAACAAGACCACTAGAGATATTTTACACAGACATTCAGAGAACTGCAGTGAATTGTTACTTCAGTGAAGTCTGAAGATGGTGGGTTGGTTTAGGTTGCAGTAGGTTTAGGGGAGGTTCTTGCAAGCATAAGGATAGACTGGGATCTCCACCCCTTGCTGCAATTATAAAGGCACTAACATCTCAGGAAGGAGCCAGGGAGGAGTTGAAGAGTCAACTCCTTGCCTCTGGAGCGCTCGGTGAGGAATGTTGCAGAGCTGTTGAACTAGGAGGCAATGAATTGTTTCTTGGGAAGAGAGCTTATCTCTTTCTTCTGTCTCACAGTGAGAAAAATGTGGCTGAAGTTTCTTTTGGCTATTCTTCTCCTGCATGTAACTGCTGCAAAGGAACCTGAGCCGTAAGAACTAACATATTATTACTAATAGTATTGAGTATAAGGCTTTAAAGACCGTGCTAATTACTATGACTACTTTTACTTTAAATATTAAATACTGGCATGACTCATCTTTTCTGTCTGGAGAGCTAAGTTAAAATGGAATGTGGATGGCAAGTGAATGGTTCTCATTTAATGCAGAGCAGACCTTCTGCCTATTGCAGAACTTCCATAGCAGTTGATGTGTGTGTTCAGAAAAGCCAACAGCAGCAGTAACAGCAGTGTGCTTTGCTAAAAGCAGTTGAGTCCAGGACTCAGGTAAAGGGCAAAAGGGCAAGAGTTGGGGGTGCTAGAAGAGCTATGTGAGGAACCCAGGGGTGGACTAGTTGGGACCTGCAGGGCAGGAGTGAGGGGCAGAGTGTCCTATGTTTACCCTAAACCAATCAGCAAGTACTGAATAATAGCAATACTTTTGTATTTGTTTTGTCCTGTTAAGGCTATTTCTTTTTTCTCTATGATGTGACCGCTTTAATGTCTGGATCTCACAGGCAGTATGTCCTGATGGTGCCTGCTGTCCTCCAAACTGACTCTCCAGGTCAAGTTTGCCTGCAGTTCCTTAACCTCAATGAGACAATATCCATCAGAACCATCCTAGAATATGGTGCTATTAACACTACTATTTTTGAGAAAACCATGACAGCGAGCAATGGTCTACAATGCTTCAACTTCATGGTAAATTAATTTTAATTTATGTCCCAATGGAAAAGAAATGTAAGGAGAGACAAGAAAATTAGAACAGGGAGCACAGAAGGAGGAACAAGCAACGGAAGAAATAAGACTTGTTGAAGGAAACAGGAAGCAGAGGAGAGATTTACAGTAACAGACAAGGAGGCATTTTTAATAGACATAAGAAATAAGAAAGGTCCAAGAAAGGTGATGGAAGGTGATAGAAGTGGGACGGGTGTCTCTTTGTAGGAGTACAGGCCACAGGTACAGCTGTTCAACAGGTTCTGGAGCAAATGACTTCAAGACTCACAACCTTTCCTTGTTTTTCTGTTTCCTCACAGATTCCTCCTCTCAATTCTGCCCCCTTGGCTTTCATTTCCTTCTCTGCCAAGGGCAGCACAGTCAACCTAGAAGAGCGGCGGTCAGTGATGATCTGGAACACAGAAAGCATTGTCTTTGTGCAGACAGACAAACCCATTTACAAACCAGGACAGAGTGGTGAATACCTATTTAGTTTATAACATGTCCCTTAGGAAGCAATTTCTTCAGACAGGATTTCTCTGCCAGGTGTTTTTCAGACTGAGCTACAGTCTAGGCAGTTGCTTCAGAATTTCTGTTAAAACCTTTACAAGTATTTGCTGTGAAGCTCAAAGCATCTTCAGGATGGAGGGAGACTGTCATCCTATGGTGTCTATTATTTTCTTTTTCCCTTCTTCCCAGCTGACAGAAGAGGGGAGCTTTTACTGCTGCTGTTTCATTACTCGTGACAGGTCAAGATAGTGGAAAGAGATGATTATTAAATCACTACTTAAGTGCCTGGCATAAAACAATGCTCCCATAATCTTCTGTCTGTGATGCTGATCAGCATCAAAAACAGTCTAGAGACCAAGAGTCAAATCCATTATTTTAAAATTAATTTTAAGTTTTTAAAGACAAAATCATGCTGTTTATCTTTTGAGTTCTGACAGTTTTAGACTTTATATTTTCATGCCGGTTTTTTTCTTTCACAGTAAGTGCCCTATCCATACTTCTCACCTGGCCATTGAACAGAGCTCCATGTATGTAAAGAACCATTTATCTAGATCCATTCCTTAACGCACTTCTAGGCTTTAAGGCTTCTAGCACACAGCTAGAACACTGTAGGAAACGACAAGAATACTTCTTTCCAGAGGTCAGCCAAATAATATAGCCATTCAACTGGATCTGTTATACTTTAATCAGGGATGAGTTCTATCTACATAGATACATAGCATGAAGGAAAGCTTATCAAACAGAATTTGGTTCCAAAATGATTATTTGTCAAATGGCTTGGTTTTGAGGTGGGGATGGCAATAGACTAAATGAAATGATGAAAAGGTAATGCTTTGTAAGGACATTTTTGACACATTTTATGTTTTTCCTTGTGCAGTAATTCATCATTCTCCTTTCAGTTTTTCTCTTGTTTAAAAAAAAAAAAAAGTCAGGCAAAAAACCTGTGCAAGAATGAGAACAAACTGAACTAAGAGACATTACACCGCATTAGGAAAAACTGACTACCTAGTTTCAGTAATATTTGGAACTTTCTTATATTCAAAGCAACAAACCCTGCTTTAGAGATGGGGAAACAAAGAGAAACAGATTTGCCTTCATCATGTGGAATGCCACTGAAAGAGTTATGGCTGTCACTTGAGACTGCCTGACCTGCACAGCAGTTCTTACCCGGTCATCCTCTTTCTCTGAGGTTAAGCAAACTTTCAAGAAAGAGTGTGAGAACTCGCTGCTGGAGAAAAGTCCCTTTGGCAAAGTCTGTGTAGGATTCATTTACCTTCAGATGCATTTTATTACCTGCAGCCTGTGCAAGTGGGGTTGTTAGAAGATCCAGTGAAACTGGGAGTACTAATGAATGCAAAACATCATGCTCAGCCAAATAAGCTACAGTTAATGCTAACACCCTGTTCCTTTTCTTTCCAGTGATGTTTCGTGTTGTTGCCCTGGATTTCAATTTTAAACCTGTTCAGGAGATGGTGAGTGACCAGTAATATTCCTCTGTATTTAAAACTGCTGGGAGACAACCTCTTCTCAAATTTTAAATAAACAATTTGTGGATAAAATGAGATATTGCAGAAACTAAATGCCAAAGAATTAACACGATTTTCCTCAGCACACGATATAATCCAGCCTTATGTTAGAGCCACAGGGAAGAATGCAAGTGCATAGCACATTGGATTCCTGACACAGCACCTGCTTTTGCTGGGAAAGGCACTCAAGAATGCCTCCACTTTGTTGCTGCAGACATTATTTTAGCTCTGACCAGAAAGCCCATGGTTCAGTCTCCTCCTCCTACTGTTCAGCAATTGTTGCTGGAAAACATTGGTACTTGGACTATTTTAGAAATGGGGAAATGAAAAAGAAAGTTGTTACAACAATTGCTTATCTCATCAGAGGCGCTCTTTTCATTGCCAGCAAGCTGTCTTCATGTTCTTAGTACATAAGCCAAGAGATGAAAGGGTCTTTACTGGCCTCTTCTCATGCAGTTGCAATGCAGAAGACAGTACAGTGTTATCAAAATAGCTGGTGCTAATAAGCAGAGTGAGGATATAAGATCAAAGAAGCCCAAATCACAGCTGAGATGCACATCTATAACTTACTAACCTGCTCTGGGATTGCACTAAATACAGTGTATTCAGAAACTGCCCCAACTTTCTCATTTCATCTCTTCCCTTTATATAATCTTCTTATTGAAGCAAAACTGCTATTAACCGATTAAAATACGAGATGAGGATCTCTGATTACTGGTATTATACTGATTATTGGTTAAACATTTCTCACAGTCCTGGGGAAAACTAATTTGTGTTTGTTCAGCCACCTAATCTCTTCTTCCATTTCATTTTTTCTTCTCTCAGTACCCCTTGATTGCAGTTCAGGTAAGAGCTTTTTTTTCTTTTTGTACTGTTTTACATATATAAAAATAGAAACACATGTGCTTATATCAGTTTGTATGTGTCCACACACACCCCAAATCATACTCCTGAGTACACTGGCAGAAATTAACAGAAACTTCATAAAATCCCAGAATGCTGTTCAAGCTTTACTAACGTGGAAAGAATACCTATATTCATCTCGGTAGTCAAAAGTTGTACTGTTCTTATGCCTGCCTTTGACTTCCCTCCAACTCCTCCAGTTTACTCAACTTATTTTGGGGTGTATATTTTCATAACTCAAGTGCTGCTGAAAACTATGAGCAAATATAAGTTGTAGATACAATTACTGGCTATGTTAGTACTTCCATGGGTTTTGTGGTGGGCTTTAAAATAGAAATTGTAGTCCATCTCTAGACAGCACTCATGCAAGTTTTCATGTTATACTGTTAAGTCAGACGCTTTTATTTTGTTTGCAGTGAAACATGCATATTTTGAGCTCTACATGTGTTTTTCTGCAATCAGTGCTTTAAGGAGTGCAAGGAAATGGTGTGAATGAGTTTTCTTTAGTCTAACTAGCATAAAATATACTCAGAGGCAAATGATACCTCAGTGGATGTAGAAGAAATGCTTCCTTCCTTCCTCTGGGAGCTGAAAAACACTGTGGTTGCTAAATGCCAAGGTTTATGTGGGATAAGCTTGGCTGAAGGGGAAGCATGAAAAAGATTTTCTTTCTCTTCTCTCTTGATAGAAAACTAGAGCAACCTATACCAAAGAGCAGGGAAGAGCAGCATTGTGCAATTTCCCCTCATGATTGAGACTAATACCTAGGCTGGCAGAGCATGCCTAAATCTGAGATCAACAGATGAGAATCTAGAAACGTTAATAATCAGAGTGCAAAGGCATAATTTATCTCTATGCACATACATTAAACAACTTCCCCAATGAATTAAAGCCACTTGACCTATTTTCTTCTTTGTTTCTGGATTTGTGTGCAAGTAGCAAAAGATTTCCAGGGCAAACAAACTGTGAGTCTGTATTCTTTTTTTGTTCAGGATCCACGGGGCAACAGGATCTTTCAATGGCAAAATGTGACATCGGAGATGAACATTATCCAGATTGAATTCCCACTAACTGAAGAGCCTATCCTGGGGAACTACAAAATTATCGTAGCAAAGAAGTCGGGAGATAAAACAAATCACTCATTCCTTGTGAAGGAATATGGTAAATGCTACCCAATGTTTTTATTCAGAGTAGAAAACATTATTAGAGATAATGAGCTCTTATCAATCAACCCTTTTGACTGCTAAAACTTCAAACAGCTTCCTGGCAAATGCAGCTTCAATTAGTTGTCATTAAGAACTGGGGGGGGGGGAGGAAAAAAAACCAACACAACAAACAAACAAAAAAAACCCCAAAAAATTAAAAAGCCAAAGAGGAGAAATTAATTATTTTGCACAGATTCAGCCAGGAAAATAATCTACATAACAAATCAATAACTTGATTTCAAACTTCACCATGGCAAATTAACCTTCTCCCAAACACGTCCACAAACTTTCTTGGCCAAAACTCTGCAAGGCATCTAGACATCACGGGATTCGTCTCAGAAATCCTGATTTCTTCTTTAAATCTTTATAGAAATACTTTAGTGAGCCTTCACAGGTCAGGCCACTTCTCAACCATTTTGGCACACTGCTTCTAATATCCCATTCCATCTGTGACTAACACGGATGATATATCCTCATTTTCTCTTTTATATCACGAGGGCTTGTGAGTGTTGGGTTTTTTTGTTTTCATTCTTTGTCCTAGTGTTGCCAAAATTTGATGTCACAGTCACTGCACCAGAAAGCCTTACAGTCCTGGATTCAGAGTTCACAGTGAAAGTTTGTGGAGTGTAAGTACCAGGTGCAGAATGGTTAGAAATATGCTGAAGAGAAAGAACTTCCCAAGGATTGGGGAAAGAAACAGGGCTTAGAGAAGAAACCAAAATATATAGGGCCTCAGTGCTCATGTCATTTTATTACATGAGTATTATCTTCCAACTGGTGTTTGGTGGGTTGAATAAATCTTTTGAGAGGTTCCCTGAGAAAGTAGGATGTGCCCACTGCCAGTAACCCACTTTAGAGGGAGATTCACACAGCAGAGCACCATTAAATTCTAGAGGGGTCTTAAGATTCCAGCTGTCTTTGACTGCCCCTCCAAGCTTAGTCCTTCAGAAGGACCTTGCTTACTCTAATACCAAGATCTCATAAGTTAGAATCCAGGGTTGAAATCCTGATCCCCTTGCAGATATGAGGAGTTTTGCTTTGATTTCAGTGAGTCTAGAACTCCAGTCTAAGCTGAAGAGTGGAGCCAACAGTCATAATTTGGTTGGTAGCCATATCTGTCCATCAGGCTTATAGAGGTATTTATTTTTACATTTAATGCGTGGATTTAGTTCATGGGTTTAGGAGTGCAATAGAACTCATTAATATTTCAACTTCTGAGTTGTATTATCTTTTTGTAACAGTAGGAGAGTTAGGAAAAAGCCAGTGAAACTATTCCATTCTCCATCTTCCCAGCTCACTGCTCATCCTGGGTCTCTTCCTGCATATGTTAGCTTAAGTCAATTTTTCAAGTATCAGCTCATGGACCTATTTTCTCTTCCCCTAGGTACACCTATGGCCAGCCTGTTGAAGGGAAAGTCCAGATCAGCGTGTGCAGGGATTTCGATTCATACGGGAGGTGCAAGAAAAACCCAGTTTGTCAATCATTTACCAAAGATGTATGCTACATAATTATTATTCCTCTTTGTGCTTGTCCTCTCTCCTCTGTTCTTGCTTCTCTCCCTTTGCTCATCACACTTTTCTCTTTCTCCTTGATGTTTCACTTCACTCTACTCATCTATTTGCTTATATCACTAGCTAAGAACTCAGGGCACCTCATTTCTCTTCTTGGTTCCTACAGGCCTGAAGGACTGACATGTTCCTTCTTCATGACTCAGTTTCCTGTCTGAAAACTGTAGACAGTGATATCTCCATTAATTCTGTATAAATCATGTTGAAAGTAGTGGGAAAAAACATCACTCACTAAAGAAAGTTCCTGTGTATTGCCAGCATCCTTTAACAGCTGTGATCTTTGGTTACAGGATTTGTTTTCTTCCCTTTCCAGCTGGAGACAGAGGGCTGTCTCTCCCAGGTTTTCAGCTCCAAAATCTTTGAGCTAAATCGCATTGGCTACATGAGGAACCTTGATGTGAAAGCCATTGTCACAGAGAAAGGAACAGGTAAATCCTTTCTAGACAGTCACAAACAGCAACAGTGGTGTGGTCAAAAAGGAGAGTAGGAGATACTCAGCCTCTGCTTGCTGAGTACAAGGATGTCTTCCTGAAGAAGAAGATCCATTTGTATAAGCATAGTGACCATCTCCAGGCAAACATTAACTCTGATGAAGCTGTATGCAAGACAAAGTATATCTTCTCTTGACTCTGGACACGTCTTACAGGCCTGCAATTTACAGCTACTCAGTCTATTTCCATAACTCGGGTGATGACCAGTATACAGTTTGAGAACATGGATCGCCACTACAGAAGAGGAATTCCTTACTTTGGACAGGTAGGCAAGGGCATAGAGAGCTTGTATTGAAGATGACTGACAGACAATCACATGATAACAGTGATGGGAACATTTGGGGAACTATTTGGGGTGGGGGGTGTTGTCCCCAAGTTTCTTTCTTTACATACAGGGCCCTACTGATAATTCTGAATGCTGAAGAGTATTAGTTTATTCTGAGTTTGATTCTGCCAAAAATACTTTGAATCAAAACAATCCATTAACTAGCATTTTTCTAACTTGCATTTTAAGCTTCATCAAAATCACTGCCTCTCCCTTCAGAATTGATGGTCATATGCCAGCCAGAGATGAATAAAAACATTGGGGGCTGAGGGAAGAAAGAGTGACAGGAATTTAAGAACAAAATCAAGAAAATAACAACAGTTTCTGTCTGAAAAAAATTCTTCATTATTTTGTGTTTCATGAAAAATCCCACAGTCATTTAAAGAGTAGGGATAAATCTCTTTCCTTCAGTTCAGCCTTTTTCAGTGAGGAACGGATAAGAGGATATCTCACCAGTAGCACTGAAAGAAGAGAAGAGATTGTCTTTCAAGGATTTTTTTCCTTCTGGAAGATGTCTATATAACTCTCTCACTTGGTCCCCACTCCCACTCCATTCTTCAGATTGCTGTGGACCTTACCACCTCTTACTGAAGGATGGAGATCAACAGGCTCTCTAGGGTGATGTGCCACAGTAAATTCCTCAAATGCACATGTTCCCACATGCACTAGAGGTTAAACACTTTGAAAGACATGTGGTCGGGATGCCACATCTCAGAGACAAAGCTACTGCTGATGGCTTCAGGCAGCTTCTTTGCTTTTGTACAAAAAAACCCAACCAAACAAACCCTTGAGGGTCATATCAGGGGAACTATTGTCTGGAAGTCACTGATACTCATACTTTCTCAAAATGCAGCAGATCCCAGTCCCTGTCCTAGTACCATCATATGCACTAGGAAACATATGTTGCTGGCCATGTTGTATGCCTTCACTTTTGTTGCATTCAGTCCCATTGAAGTCAACATCCACCTGAATACTTCTAGTTCTCTGTTGTTGTTTTTGTTTCAGAGGTCATTTGTCTCCATGCTGTTTCTGGACAGTGAGGATAGTCAGTCTCTTAAGCTTGTATTTAATATATTATTACTTCTGCCAGTTTTTTCTGAAAACAACAACAACAAAAACCAAACCCAAACAAACAAACAAAAAAATCCCCTCAAAATTAAAGTTCAGTTCTAGTAACCTAGAATTTATCTTATGGTGTCCGATTCTTTTTATTTGTTTTTTTTAACACATAAACAGCAGAGACAGTGGGGACAGAATCAGCAAATTTTTCAGAATAAAGATCTGGAGAAAAGGCCTTCATACACTGAAAATATGAGCAGCAGACTCTCACGACTAAGGAGAAAATGGAGGAAAGAAAGTACATATTTCAATTGGAAATGTGTAGTCATAAGGGAGTGGACAGGAAAGAGATGAGACATAAGAAGTTCTTGCTTCACAAAAGGAGGTTATCAATGATGCAGCAGATGCTAAGGAAGCTCCTGCTCTAAATCCCATAAGACAGTTGAGATAGCTGCCCAAAAGTGAAGAGAGACGCTTCAGTTCTTAAGTATTGCTTTGAAGGGAGAAGCAAGAGCAATTCTGCTGTGTGGAGAGCAAAGGAATTCAAAACATTAGTATCTACATACAGAAAGATAACACGCTGAACATGTGTCACATTCTCTTCTACAGATCAAGCTGGCAGACAAAGACAACTCTCCTATTTCCAATGAGGTTGTTCAGCTATTTGTCAATAACAAGAACACAAACAACTTCACCACTGATGATAATGGCATTGCTGAATTTAGCATTGACACATCCGAAATGTTTGATCCTGAGATCAGTCTGAAAGTGAGTCAAAACAAGGCTGAACAGAGACAGAGAGACAACTGCTCTCGAGCTGAACCCAAAAAATATGGGATGAGGTTTGAATTCTGGTAATAAAAATGTGCTTTCTCTGGCTTATTTCATGTTCTAGACCTTTCAAAAATTACTACAGAAGAAGTGAGGAAAGCACCTGAGTTGTTGTAATGCAATGGCTTACTGCAAGACACTTGTGCTTCTTTTTCCTTATCAGTTTGGCTTTAGATACAGTTCTTAAATATATGTATTGTGTGAACTAATCATTCTGATGTCAGTATGTGATAATGATTTCCCTAGTGACATAGGTTTTATTTCCTTTTCTTCCTCACTCCCTCTTCTGATCAGGCAACTTATAAATCCAGTGACCAGTGCCACTCTGAAGGTTGGATAGAGCCTTCCTACCCCGATGCATTTCTCTCCGTCCAGCGCTTCTACTCCTGGACTAACAGTTTTGTGAGGATTGAGCCTTTGTGGAAAGAGCTGCACTGTGGGCAGAAGAGGATGATTACTGTGCATTATGTCTTGAACACAGAAGGGTACAAGAGCATCAACACCATGAACTTCTACTACGTGGTGAGTGTGGGGTTGTTGCATGGTTTGCTGAAAGTGCTTGACAGGGCAGCTATCTGGCAGTCCATCCACAGCAATTATAACAGTGATTGATCTTCTGCCTTTTGGATTACCAGCCAGCACAATGGCCAACAACCCAAGAACAGAATCAGCACTGAGGTGGTTGCACACTCAGGAAAAATTACCCCCATTTCTGCCATGTTACTCTATTTCATAGTAAGGAACCACCTTCATAATGTCTCAGGACAGGGTTCTTGTCTCTTCTCTCCAAGAGGAGTATGGTATTCCCTGCTGCCTACCTCTTCCCTTCTTTTCCCTTCTGCTTCCTGACCAGTGACAAGGGCCGCAGCAGCAGCAGCAGCAGTGGCAGCATCAAGCATTCCCTAAGACTGATGTTTAAGCATGAGAAGCCATGTCAATGCATATGCCTTGATTGTCCTATCAATGTATATTGAACTTGATTGCTGCTTTCTCCCTCCAACCTCTACCAGCCCATAAATGTATTGCTCTTCTCTGCACAGGGCATGGCAAAAGGCAAGATTGTCCTTACAGGGGAAATTAAAGTTAATATCCGAGCTGGTAAGTTATGTTGCTAATCTATGTTTCTGCATTTAATAATAATAAAAAAAAAGATGGTTAAACTGAGGACCAAGGCAATACTTCCTGGATGTATACAGCAGCTATTGGGAGGGCTGTATCTCTCTCCATCCAACCATATGTGCGTGATACTAGCACCACCACTAAGATCACTATAAAGTCAGATTTAGTCCAGCAACTAGTTCAGTTGATATGAGTCAAGAAGTAGTGTCCTGTAAAGACCTTCCCAAATGATAATGTAGGGAATGCAGAGTGTCTGGCTTAGGGAGCTATCTGAATTTGGCCATATGTTCAAACCTACAATAAATCTGAGAGCATCTGGATCTAAAGCCAGGCGTGTCACCTCCTGGTAAATCCAGGATTTTTCAGTTTATTGTCTAAGTACAGATTGCTCCACTGATTGGTATTATAGCCAGTGGAGGATGGCTACTGCTACTGCAGAACATTGCGCTTCTCTCCTTATTGGTCTCTTTCTCTCTTCTAACAGACCAAAATGGCACTTTCACCATCCCACTTGTGGCCAGTGAGAAAATGGCTCCAGCCCTTCAGTTGCTGGTATATACCTTACACCCTGCCAAGGAGCTGGTGGCAGACAGCATCCGATTTCCAGTTGAGAAGTGTTTCAAAAACAAGGTGAGAGGCACTAAGATACAGTGAGTCTTACCTGCTGCCAGATAAATACAAATTCTTTGTGTACACATTCACAACAGGTTTCCATCCACTTCTCTCAACATTACTCTTTTCATTCTCCTTTTCTCTCTTTGGCTTTATATTTCTTCTCAACCACCACCTCCTGGCCTTATCATCAGATGGTAAATCTTCTTTTAGCATTAAAGACTACTTTTCAGGAAACCCACACTACTTCCAGATAGTTCCTGCCTCTCTTGAACTATACTAGCGTCCTATCTAGACTGTCTGTTCTTCAGCATGGCAAACACACTTTGGCCTTATCCCACTTCACTGTTTAATCTATTTTTTACACTTTTTTTGATGAAAAATGAAATTTGGGTTTACCAGAACTAAATACATGTAGAAAAGAAAGCAAAAATAGCACTCTGAGGTTTAAGTTTGACGTCTGTGTTTTTACTGCTGGTACATTTTCATTTGTCATTTTTAAATCAGATTTTACCATTAATATTTTTCTAATCTTCAGTTCCTAAAAGTTAAAAAGCATGAAACATTATGAGAAGACAAAACAGTGAGATTAAAAAAAATGTTTCCAGTTACATGATGTGGTTGTCCCCTCCTATTTTTTCCCCTCTTATCTAACACAAATGTGAAATAGATTTTGCTCTGAATAGCTTCAAAACAAAATCTGTTTTAAATATTTGCTAAGGTGGGCCATGGACCTAGTAAAAATATGTGTCATAGTAAGATTGGATTTGATAATAGCAGCAACAGAATCACACTTTATTTTAAATCACTTGAGTTAGGCTTCATTTAGGCTATCACAGGAGTCTAAGTGTGCTTATTGCCTAAGTCCCCATTATAGCAGAGGCCTGGTCAACAGAGGCAGTGGAGACCAGACATCCCTCTCCAGTCAGACTATCCGTGCTTTAACAGAAGAGACTTCTGCTTTCCTTCTTGCCTTTCATTCACACACACATCCAGAGCAGCCCCAAGCAGTAGGGATTAGCCATAACGAACATCTGTTTGATAAATTTCAGGTCCGGTTGCAATTCTCTCAAAAGCAGATGCGCTCAGCTTCCAATGTCAGTTTAGTCATTGAAGCTGCTGCCAACTCCTTCTGCGCTGTGAGGGCAGTGGATCAGAGCGTGCTGCTCCTGCAGCCTGAGACAGAGCTGTCTGAGGAAATGGTAAGCTGCCCAAACAAATACATTGTCCCCTTCCACTGCAGCACAGCTTCCTCCTCCTCTGTTACGCTGTCTCTCCACTTGAGACTGTTAGACTGTGTTAGACTGCTACCGCTTTTGGCATACGCTGGTTATAAACCATCTATAATAGGCAATATACAGCTTTTGTTTCTTGGCAGCTGGAAGTCCTCTTTCATGCAGGATTTGGGTTGACCAGTGATGGGTCCCTGGCAGCATGACCCTCTGGCCTGTCAGCCACTCATCCCAGTTTCGTGTCATCAGCAAACTTGCTGAGGGTATGCTCTGCCCCATCATCCAGGTCATTAATGAAGATGTTAAAGAGGGTTTGACCCAGTATTGACCCCTGGGGTACAGCACTAGTTACTGCCCTTCAACTAGACTTTGTGTCACTGATTACCACCCTCTGGGTCCAGCCATTCAGCCAGTTTTCAGCCCAGGAAACAAAGCATTGTTTCAAAGAGGCCAACATCTCATCTCTGGCAATTTGCAGCACATGATGATGTAATCAGAATTGATCTTTCCACACAAACAGGTTTTGTGTTTCCTTCCCCCTCCCAGATATACAACCTACATCCCCTGCAAGACTTTCAAGGCTACATCTTCAATGGGCTCAATCTAGAAGATGACCCCCAAGACCCCTGTGTCTCATCTGACAACATCTTCCACAAAGGCTTGTATTACACACCTGTAATGTCTGGATTAGGTCCAGATGTATACCAGTTCCTCAGGGTAAATGTCCTGTACATTACTTAAATTTGTTGAAGTGAGTTTCCACTTAAGTAGCTTTAGATATTTCTGCAAATGCTGTTAGTAAAACTCATACATGGCAAACTCTCATCATGGACATCTATTCTCAATTGACTTTGGTGTCTACTGTGATTTTCCAGCATGCACAAAGATCCCACAAGTCTTTGCATGGATGTGTCTAGGCATCTTTGTGGTGGAAAGTCAGTAATGGAAAAGAGGGAGGAATGGAATAAACTTCAGCTACAGTATGGTTTGGTTATGGCTAACAACTGAATGGTTTTTTTACAGGATATGGGCATAAAATTTTTTACCAATGCCAAGGTTCGGCAACCAGTTGTGTGTACTAGTGAGACTGTAAGACCTTCACCATATTTCTTGAATGCAGGATTCATGGCTTCTACACACCACGTCAAATCATCAGGTAATATAGGGGACAGGAAAGATAATTTATTTTTCTCCTTAAATGAGGTAGTATTCATGTGACACGTACACGGACAGTACTCATATATCACATTGGTGTTGATATTGACTATTGGTCTGGCACAGAATGAGATGGCTTAGGATAATGGCCAATGCCCAGAAAAAGCCTTTCAGGTCTACACTTCTGATTCATGTCCCGTTTCATGCTGGGAAGTGCTGGCAACCAGTAGAGTGTCACATAAAACTGGCACTGTTAACACTGATTCTCTTCTGACCAGACCTTGTTTGAAAAGACATTGCAACAATGTGGACAGCAAACAGATCTCAGAGCCAAGTGACCCGAGTTCTAGCCCTAGGTCTTGTGATCATATCTGGAACCAAAGCACTTCAAGTAACATTTTCTTTCTCAGTGATACTAGGTTATACCTGACTTAGCAATACATTAGTGACATTAATTAATATTTGTGTGCATTACCAATAGTCTCAGTTAGAAAGAAATGCGTAAACACTAATCATGCTTCATACTGGCCCATGTATATTAAAACCTGCCCTTTCTGAAAATCTTCATTATATGAACCAGGCTTGATTAAATTCCATTTATCTTTTCCCAGCTGAAGTTGCTAGAGAGGAACGTGGGAAGAGACTCATCCTTGAGACTATTCGGGAATTCTTCCCTGAAACTTGGATTTGGGATATAGTTCTAATTAAGTGAGTATTGCTTCTTCTGTCTCTTTGCCTTACTTTTAAGAGTTACTAAATATGTCCCCTAATGTCCTGCAAGGTGTCAATTCCTTTCCATCTCTTCTTACTTTTTGGCCTGGAAGACTAAATTTTTTCAATCATCACCTGTCCACCTGCCCTCCTCTTTTCCATGATAAAATTACCCTGTCCCCAAAGACATCTATTCCCACAATGTGTGTACCATAAGTCATATTGCCTTCCTATGAGGGAAGAGGGACACCTTTATTTAAAATATGGGTCTGCAAAACAAGAATTCTGAGTTTTCTCTCCAAACTCAGGGAAAGGATGGGCAAAAGAACCTTCAAATGGGCTTTTCTCAGAAGAGTTGGGTGATAAGTTCAAAGGAGGACCTGAAAGGGGGATTGTGCAGACAGAATACGAGCAGTGCTGATTTTTAAAACCCATTTCCTCTACTGAGAAGCAAGATATATGAAATTTACCCTTTCTAAACTCATCCTTTATTCATTCCC
This sequence comes from Aramus guarauna, assembly GCA_013400195.1. Taxonomy (NCBI): domain Eukaryota; kingdom Metazoa; phylum Chordata; class Aves; order Gruiformes; family Aramidae; genus Aramus; species Aramus guarauna. The sequence goes on along the minus strand of VXBL01003740.1, from coordinate 56,384 downwards.
ATCAGCTCTACTGGAAAAGCCAGCATCTCATACACCATCCCTGACAGCATTACCAAATGGAAAGCCAGTGCCTTCTGTGTGGAAGAGTTGGTTGGATTTGGTATATCTGTGCCTGCCAACCTGACAGCCTTCCAGCCTTTCTTTGTGGACTTGACCTTGCCATACTCTATCATCCGAGGAGAAGATTTCCTGCTTAAAGCCAATGTCTTCAACTACCTTGATCACTGCATTAAGGTGCGTACACAGTCTGAGACTTTACCCCATCTCCAAAGAAGCTGCGGACTTTGTGGTCTGACCAAAAAAAGCAGCAAATTGATCGGTGTAGATGAATGGATCTGCCCCTGCACTTGACTGATGTACTGCTCATTCTATCTGATGATAGATTTATCCTGACTGGATTTGTCCTCCTAAGCCACTACAAAGCAGAGGGAGAGCTGTCTGAACTGTGACTAGGAGGGGTGTATAAGCAACTGTCTGTAGAGATCCATACAGGACGGAAGCAAGTGCTTTGCAGAGTATCATTCAGCATCCACAGTCATGCAAGCTATCAATGGTTTTAGTGGGGTCTTTTCTTTAGGGATATATGTGAAAGTGTGCAGAAGTGAAGGGCTTGTGCTTGCCAAACAGAAGAGAGTGGGAAGAGCAAGAAGTGGTGAGCTGACAAACCCTTCTGCATTGGGGTGAAAGTTCCCAAAAGTACAAAACCAGGGAGCACAAAAGTCCAGTACTTGCCCTACAGAGTACCTGTCCAGCTAGAGGGTCTGTTGTTCCCAGACACTGGGGGACTGTGCTCTCAATATTCAGTACCTTCCAGATAATATTCCTCCAGACCACAGGTGCACAGCACCTCTGCATGGAAGGAGCTTACACATGGTTTAAAGGACACTTGAAGAAAAAAAAAAAACAGGGATCTTCTGTTTGGCTTCTTGGTTTTTACATTGCATCTAGGAATCCTGAAAAAAGAGGCAAGTGTAGAGTCTAGAATTCTTCCGCCTCATTTGAATGCTGAAAATCAGGTCTCCAGTCTCACAATAAGATCACCACAAAAGGAGGAAAAATCAAGACACAATTTAGGAATGTTTCTTTCCAAACTCCGTTAACAGTTTGACCTAACAAAACAAAAAGGCCTAGGGTTTTAAGCATCCTAGAAAAAAAAAATCTGTTATTGAGGCTTTCATCTCTTAACCTTGGTTTTCAAGTATTCTTAAAACAATAGAAGAACATTATTCAGTGGTTTACTTTGCAAGTTAATTCGAAGCAACTAGCACCAGGTCAACTGAACATAACTCAATATCATGGTCAGGAATCAGATGTATGCATAAGATATTTAACATCTCAGTGGAGAATGTCATGAGAAGCAAAAGGGAATGTTGTTAAGGTTACATCTGATGGATGATTCATCTAACACCGTCATCCCAGGCCTTAAATCTGCTCTACACTGTTAACACTGGACATAAGGAAAGACTATCTCATGCTCTTCTAAAATAAAAGCACCATTTGCCTATGATACAAAATCTTCATCCCATCACACTCCTCTTTCTGTTCTCAGATTAATGTTTTGCTGTCAGATTCCCTTGATTATAAGGCCAAACTCATCTCCCCAGAGGATGATGGATGTGTATGTGCCAAACAAAGAAAGACCTATGTCTGGAATATTTTCCCTAAAGAAATTGGTAAGTGCCTTTGAATCTACCTAGTCTTCTGTCCTGAGATTGATACTAATCAATTTATACCTCACCTGAAAAACCTAATCCTCTTCCAATCTGGAGAACCTGGTCTACCACTAGTCTTTCCAGCTGTCTGGGCTAAAGAGCTCCTCCACAACTGCATTGTGTTTGTCATTTCCATTTTCAGAGATTCATTCTCTTCCTGTATGTCTCCCTAGAGTGACTGACCATTCATTATGTTGTACTACTTAATATCTGTATATATTATCAGATGAAATTTCTTTCTTTAGCCGTCATTCTACATGATAGAGGTCCATTTTTTTTTTCTCTTTTTCTGCTACTATTTAAGGAAATGTAGTATTCAGCATTACTGCAGAGACCCAGGATGATGGAGCCTGTGGAGACAAAGCACCTAGGAACATCAGTATTGACTACAGGGACACCCAGATCAGAACACTGTTGGTTGAGGTACTGCTGACAGCTCTTACTGGTTGCCCTGTACTCCCTTCCATGAGGAAAGAAAAATGCAGCAAAAGTACCAAAAGCAAGTAAAAGTTTTTCAGGTTTCCTAAAGAACTCCTGGTTTGGCCCCACCTTCATCTGGCTGAGACAGGTTATGGCTGTTCAATCTAAGACCAAGTCCACTCCCATTTGATGTCCTCTTCCATCTGTAAGTGCACATCTCCATCATGCAGAGGACAAACTGGAAATGATGGACTCCATCTGATGGGAACTCCCTTTTAGTAGCAGCCACATCAAATATGAACCTCTAAATTGTTGCTTGTATCCAGCTGTCTCATGATGCAGAAGGATGGGGTGGCGGGTGGCTCTTCTGTCACTGCATTTATTCTGCATGCTTTGTTCTCACTCGCCACATCTGTCTCTTCTTCCCATCGCCATGTAGCCTGAAGGCGTCAGAAGGGAAAAGACCCAAAACTCCCTGATCTGTACAAAAGGTAAGGGTCTTATAAGTTGCTGTCCTGAGAGGAACTGAAAGGAAGAGTGGAATTTGCACTCTTTCCTGCAGTGCTTGTTGATGCTGTCCCTCCCCTTTTCACTGGAGTTGCCTAAATAGCAGCTAGCGCAAGTGCTTACAGTTCAATTCCCTGCTATGAACGTCTTGTGTGATCTGCTGAATGTCATTTGGGCAGTGTCTGTGCTGCAGTCAACAGTGCTCCGATGCTGAAGGAAGGCTTCTATGAAGCTATCAAAGGGAGATGACCTTTTTGTGCAAAATCTATGCTGCGTTTCATGCAGTCATGTTTGACTGCTGTCCTCTGTTCCAAGGATAACTGTAGCTTGCAGCTTTCCACTTCTACTGGGAATGGGAGAGGGAGTGTAACATTCCCTTCCCCACCATCTCAGGGCTGACTGCAAACAGCTTCCAAAGTTTTCTGGAAGCTCTGCCTAAAGGAGACCCAAAAGCAGCCCTGACCTTCAGCAATCAGCTCTTCTCAGCGTCTCACTGAAGAAATCCCCAGGGTTCACAGACACTACAGCCTGCTAGCACCAGCCTTACCCTGTTCAGCTGATTTCTGTTGAGCAATGACAGTTACTGCACTGTGTGGTCTGTTTTACACAATTTTGGTTTTGCTGTGCCCCCTTCTCTTTCAAGGTTCTTGGAGGCAGCTGTGAGTTTCTGTCTATTGCTGTCTTTTGTATGCAGTTTTGCACTGTGCATTTCTACCAGGACCATTTCACTGCTATAACCAATGTTCCTATACAAATGACCGCAACACACAATATTTTTCTCCACAGATGATGTGGTCATTCAAGATGTTGCTCTAGATCTACCTAAAAATGTGGTGGAAGGATCAGCCAGAGCTTCCTTTTCTGTTATTGGTAAATATATCATTAATAAAACATAAAAAGAAAGAAAATGTAAAAATATAAAATTAAAGTTTTTTTCAGGATTCATAATGTGAGTTTCCACTCTTTGTGTGGGGAAACTTGTTAGCAAAGAGACTGATTCTCATCCTGTCCAACGATGCTCTTTGTTGCATCAGAGAAATGAAGTTTAAATACTGGTTATATCCTTCTTCACTTTTCTGTTTAAATTTATTGCATTTGAATGCTTTGTTCTGAAGTAGCACAGTTCTGAGTTATGACCCCAGCCAGACTCATGCCAGTAAGACTTTTTTCCACTCAGCCATCTGCAAATCAGAGATGCTAGTGGAATCTTTTCAGTCTTTTCCAGGAAATAACCTGGACTTCATTGCATGACTAGTAGTGATAAAATCTTTGCTTTTAATGTTGGTGATTTCAGCTCATTACAGAAATCCCTTGCTGGATCTGCGCTATCTTTCCTAAAAATAGCAATTTAGAGGTGGTCTATGATACATCTGCATAACCAATGTCCCTTTTCAGCATTAGTTGTTAATTCTGCAATACATGGTTCACTGTAGCATCTCTGTTCCCCTTTGCTCCTCTGGAAGAAGGAGTTTCCTGGAAGTTCTTCTTTTCCTTTCTAATAAGAAGTATCTGCTTGAAGTGGCACTGAAATAGGTAGTGTCTCTGGTGTGGGCAATTTAGACTAAGTAACGAGAGACAGGAAAGGGATTTCTTTGTTGACTGCAAAGCAGAACAGAACAAATCACTCAGCACTGAGAGCTTCATGCTTCTTGGAAATCACTGTAGTACCGGGCAGGCTTGCAACCCCAGCTAGGCTTTCCCTGACTCTGCCTATGGAACAGAAATTACTATTTATTTCAGTGGCCATGAGTTGTGCTAATTCCCCCTGCCATCATCTCTTCCCCAGGTGACATCATGGGCACTGCCATGCAGAACGTGCACCAGCTCCTCCAGATGCCATTTGGCTGTGGGGAGCAGAACATGGTCCTGTTTGCACCCAACATCTACGTCCTGGACTATCTGAACAAGACGGGGCAGCTAAGTGAGGAGGTCAAATCCAAGGCCATTGGATACTTAGTGAGCGGTGAGAGCTTTGTGCTTCCCTTACGATCTATGCTGAAATTCCCACTAAGGCCCTGTGAGCAGAAGCAGCAGCACAGCTATCCTAGCAGTGAGTCACTGCTGCTGTAGCACAGCTCAGAGACCCAAGGAACGGCCCTGATCAAGACATTTAATTCCTTTCTCTTCTTTCTTTCCTTATCCTATTTTGCTGAGACTCAACTGTCATGTTTCCTTTGAGGTACTGTCTTTTAGTCCCTTTCTCCTTTTCCACTCAGGCACAGCATGTAGCCTAATCCTATTAGCTTAGTTGGAGCACAGAGCTTATAGAACGCTGGCTATTCTGTGGCTCTGTTTCTGCAGGACACCATGTTTCATGCTTCCACCTAAGCTCCCTCAGAGATCCCCCACTGCTTCATACAAGGCTATATAGCCTTTCCATACTTTCCATACTTTCCCACTGCGGTTTCAGATAAATCTGATAGCAAAGAGAACAGGGTTTTGGTTTTAAATTAGGAAACACTTCCTCTTCCGTGTTTTTGCAGGCTACCAGAAGCAGCTGTCATACAAACATCCCGATGGGTCCTACAGCATCTTTGGCACCAGAGATAAAGAAGGCAACACCTGGTGAGTGACTGGGAACAGAACTGGCTCAGAAATGAATTTGCATTGGATTCACATGATGTGGGTAAGAGGCATCTTTACTAGGTAAATAAGATGTGCAGAGCTAGCTAGGACTGGGAGTCTGTAAGTACTAAGAAAAATGGCTCTCCACTCCCTGCCAAGTGGGGTACACAGACAGAAAGTGATCTCTGAAGACTCAGCAGACTTTTTGATTCACATTCCTGCTGTCTCCCATGAAACTCAATGCACTGCAGTGCTCTATAGCCAGGATCAGCCCCAGAGTGTGCTGGACACCCTTCCTGTGTCCCATCTAGCTACTATTCCTTTAACTACCTTCTCCTGGAGTAGCACACAGAGGCAAAGCAAGCCACCAACATGTTGGTTGTAACGCCGTATGCTTATGCCTAGCATGAATGGAAGGGCTTACTTTTTCTGTTCCTACCTCCAATGCTCATCTCACAGCTTCATCTTTTCCTTGCAGGCTCACTGCCTTTGTGTACAAATCATTTGCACAAGCTAGTCACTTCATCTATATTGATGACAATGTCCAGGCTCAAACCTTGATGTGGCTGGCAAGCAAACAGAAGTCAGATGGCTGCTTCCGAAGTGTTGGGACACTCTTCAACAATGCCTTGAAGGTGGTGGAGAATTACTTCTTGGTCAAATTTACACTCTTATCATTAAGAACATGCTATCCCATTGCTGTCAAAAACTATACTTTACTCCAAATGCCTGTCCTCTCCCAAAGGCTAACTCTCTGCACCTCACAATGACTATTTTCAGCTCAGTCAGCTTCCCCACACTGTATTTGACATCTTATGAGCACCTGAGATAAGGTTACAGGACTGTAAGCTAGAGGGAGTGGTTTTTTTTAAGTGATAGTGGTGGGCTTCTCTTCATTGAAGATCCATCCCTGCCATGTGTATGCTTTCCTTCCTTGTGGACTGCCTCCAGAGCTGGCCACACTCTCCCAGCTGGGATATAGCAATTCATATTTCAAGGCTTCTCACTCTTGCCATTCACTGACAATTCCTCTCTCCGTGTCCTTTTCAGGGAGGAGTAGGTGACGAGCTGTCACTTTCTGCCTACATCACCATTGCCATGCTAGAAGCTGGGCACTCCATCTCGGTAAGGAGACCTTCAGCTACGGGTATTCAGCTGGAATTGGTCCCCAGTTGTTGACTTAGCTCCAGTGTCTGCTACAAACTATCCAGGTAGAAAAGAGAGATAGAGGGAGAGAGAGCTCCTGGGGAGCATGACCCTGCTCTGCACCTGCACTAGTTGCTGTGATAGAACAGTTCCCCATCTCTACACCTCTTCAGCCACCAGTGTTCAGCTGGAAATTGCACAGACCTCAGTGGGATTAGATTTTCTATTTGAGAGACCCAAGACATTAAATGACACTTTTTATTTTTGTATTAAAAGACCCCTGACAAGTAGTAATCCACACACTACGGCTTAGCTTCAAATATGGCTCAGTCAAGAAAGTTATTGCAGCTAAATCCATAAAGTCTACAAGTGGAACTAAAAGCTATATTGGGAAAACAAAGATCCATCAGAGTGAAAAGCCAACCTGTCCTTTTTTAAAAAAGTGGCTAGTACAAAGAGACTACAGCAGAGACATTAGACTTCAATATATGAGCTTTACTGCCTCCAATTTGTCACATCTTTTTTGAGAACCTTCCTATGATTAGACAATGCATTAGCAAGGACACAGAATCAAATTGTGAACATCTTTTACTTGGTGAAAACCTATTATAACTCCACAGAGTTAAATTAAAATTACACTAGAGTCACTGAGGACAGAGACTACTAGGTTGGATTTATTCAAGACAACAGACTCTTGACTATAGAAGTGCAGAGTGAATTCTTATCATGGGTAAGCAGAAGGAATTAGCTTGTGAAAAAAACCAAAACAGTCTGCTATTACACACCAACATCTTCAGGAATACACTGAAAAGCTACTTGATTTGTATGATGTTTCAGTCTGAAATTCCTCCTTAAAGTATTCTGTATTCTCTCTCCTGAAGTCACTCTACAAACTGAAGTCCCATTCTCATGGCTGTAATAGTGACAGAATGAAGGACAGGTTTAGAAAAAATAAATATTTGGTCAGGTAAAGACTGTTGTCTTGAATTAGACCCATATGTTACTGCTTTTTGTTTTGTTTTGGTTTGGTTTGTTTGTTTGTTTTTTAGTACCCTGTAGTCCGAAATGCCCTTTTTTGCCTGGAGACTGCATCTAAGAAGAATATCAGTGATGTTTACACTCAGGCACTCATGGCCTATGCTTTCTGCTTAGCTGGCAAGGCAGAAAAATGTGATTCATTCCTTAGAGAGTTACAGAAATCAGCAAAGGAAGTTGGTAAGTTTCAGCCATTTGGGGAATTTGGGACATGGGAAGAGGGAACAGATCTTACTGATGGTACATGGTCTAACCTTGACATTATTGATAGTATAGGCACACGAACCAACCTCTGCCAATAATCTGTGGAGTCAATTCACAGCACATCTGTTGCTCTGTAGAGAGTACATGTGAAAGAGGCCAGGACACAGTATGTCACCAATGCAGCATAGACCAGTGACACCCATAACCCTTTCTAGTTGCTCCTCACCGTCTCTTTGTTTATTCAGATGGCTTACAGCACTGGGAGCAGGAGAAGAGATCTCCCTCAGAAAAATCCCCTTCCTTCCTTGACCACGCCCCATCAGCTGAAGTTGAGATCACTAGTTACGTACTGTTGGCATTGCTCTACAAACCCAATCAGAATCAAGAGGATCTCACAAAGGCCTCAGGGATTGTGCAGTGGATCATCAGGCAGCAGAATCCCTATGGAGGTTTCTCTTCCACCCAGGTGCTGAAACTCCCTTCTGCTCCCCAGCCAGTCCTAGGAATTGGGGCACTGGTTCAGGGTGCCAGTAGGGCTTTGATTACCTAGTCTTATTTCTCTTTTTTATCTGCTATCTCAAACAGAGACCAAGCCTTTCTCTTAGAGAGAACAAAATGCTTTTTTTCCCCCTCTTCTTAACTACGGAAAGGTTAAAGCCACACAAGAGTAATTTGATTAGCAATAAATACAGATATTTGTGTTGGGGATGAGCCTAGAAAACACCAAGTCCCAGCTGTTACATGACCAAGAAGTGCTCTGTAGTTCCCTAGAAAACACAAGCTTCACCATTATGAAAAATTCTAGAAGTATGCTCTAGTGCCTAGATCTTATGTTCTGAGACTTTCATATGAGTAGATATTTCTTTCACCCTAAAACATGCATGCCAGAATGAAATGGCTCATTATATATTGGACTCTGGAATTATATACAAATTCAGGGTTTCTTTAACCAGGATGAAGCAACTGTGCTTTGTACTGAAACCGTGACTTTGACTTCCTCAGCACCAGTCACCCTGTGTAGCTAATTGTGTTTTATTATTTTCTTTTCCTTTAGGACACAGTCATTGCTCTTCAAGCCCTCGCTGCTTATGGTGAGGCCACCTACAATTCTGTTTCACAAAACACAGTCAAGATCGCTTCCAAAAAGCCTTTTGAGAAGGTATTTATTGTCAACAACGCAAACAGGCTCCTGGTGCAAGAGACTCCCCTTCCTGAGGTCCCTGGGAAATACAGCCTAACAGTGAATGGCAGTGGATGTGTACTTCTGCAAGTAAGTGTCTGGTCTCCTCTTCATTGTGTATCACATTCCGCATACAGTACCATCATGTTTTTGATGATTCTCCATCCGACTTCTCTTTAATTTTTTCTAATTATTTTATTTCCCTAAACCATTTAAATACTCTTTTCCCCATCCCACATTCTGACTTCTATGGAGTCACAGCATGGGAAAAAAGAGTCCTTTCCGACCAGCAACTGATTTCTCTCTGGGAGGTGAGTCTGGGTACAAGAACCTTCATTGTTAAAGAGCAGAACTCTGATGTGTCCATCATTGATATAAGCAAGGATCTTCTACATAAAACCAAGAGCAACATTGCCAAGAAACTTCACTAAGTCTGACACTTGTTTTTTGGAACGCAAACAAAAACCCTTGGCATGTTTGAACAAAAGGGTTTTTTCCTCTTCCAGACAGCACTGAGATATAACATTCACCTTCCAGAAGGGGCCTTTGGATTTTTGTTCTCAGTAAAGACATCAAATGCTTCCTGCCCACTGGATGGACCAGCAAAATTTGATATTGTCCTCATAAGCAGGTAATATGCCATTAACAAACCAGCTGCACGGATGACAAGACACACAGAGAAGATTGCTGTGTGTATTCAGTTCTGCTTATAAAGTCAAGAACCATGAGCTGATCAATGTGTTGATGATATCAGCCTGTAATGCGCAATATCCCGAAAGACCTTGTAACTGGTGGTGTCAGCACATACTTGTCCCCTTCATACTAGGGATCTCCCCAGTGTCTCCCATTGAGCCCATCAGCAAGAACCTGTGATTTGCTCCATCCTCCCCGTGCTGTATGAGGTTGGGAGCAGAAAGTAGATCTTTTCTTCCTTAGGCACGGTCTAGACTGACAGGGGCTTCTGTTGTTTCAGTTACACAGGGAGGCGCAGCCGCTCCAACATGGTCATTATTGATGTGAAGATGCTCTCTGGCTTTGTTCCTGTTAAGTCCTCCCTGGACAAGGTAAATTATAGGAGCAAGATTAAATGAGTCGCCCCAAGGACAGAGAAGAGTGGTCATGATGGAAACAGAAGCCTGGTTAAGAGTCATTCACCCACGAACCCTGCGAGGTGTTTCCATGGCTGCACTGTCTTCATTACTGGGTAGAGGGAATGCACCTAGAGGGAGCTGTGAGCACACGGTCCTTCCCACATGAAAAACTAGGAAGGATTTCAGCTAGAGCCTGACCAGCCAGCAGCAGCTGCTTAGGAAGGGAAAGGGTGGGAAATCTACCAGACTAGTTCTGAAACCTATACAACACTGGAGGCAGGCAGTATTCCCCTAATGAACTGCAGTATGTCTCATGTACCTTGGGAAGTGCTCATACCCCCCGCTAAGTCAAGTGGCAGTTTTTCCTTGGTCCCCTCCATCTATTAAGAAACATTTTGACTCTAAAAATCAGCTGCCTGCCCTTGATAGGAACCCTGAAAGAACGAATCCTACAGCCATGTGGTGGTAGGGTCTGAAGCAGCACTTGTATTTTAATGGGTTATAAGTATATCCGTTTATCTCCATTTCTTTCTTTTAAAGCTCATTGATGGTCATACAGTGATGCAAGTAGAAAACAAGAAAAATCATGTTCTCCTTTATCTGGAAAATGTAAGTTCTGATCACTATCTATTTAATTTTCATAAAGGATGCAAGCAGCTTGTAATAGATACACCTACAGAGTGGATATACTTGATAAAGTTCATTTATCATGTTCCCTTCCCCATCAGTTTTCCACTGTAATCACTAAGCTGCTTTCTCTTCAAATTGCATGTAACATCCCAGCCTCCCAAAGAGCTTCAAACTGACGCCTACCCTACTAGTGACTAGAAATAAGTTAAGAAAAAAAAAATCAGATAGAAATTAATCAGAATTCTTTCTCCTTTCATTCAATAGCAGATGAACACCAGAAAAGTTTCCTTTGTGTGCATGTCCCCTTGGCAGGCTTCTTATGAACATCAGTCCTTCCAACAGGACACAAAACACTGCTCTGATCTCCTCTGGGAAAATTTCCATTTCTTCTTTTACACTAGTTCACTCCCAAATCTAACCTGCAATCTAATCCCTGGATCAGAATTTACTTATTAAAACTACATTTTCTTGGAACCTCGCAGAACTAACAGCAGAAGCCAGCATCCCAGTGATGTACAGTGTTTCTTGCTGGCATGTAATGTTCATGTCTGAAGCAGGAGGGGTTGGAATGTCAGATTTTATGGTCCTGACCGTTGGAAGATCCTGGAGAATTAAGCTCAGTCCTTTGGGACATTTTTTCCCTCTCTGGAACTAGGATGAATAATAAATAGAGAATCAGGTAATATAAGCGATATAGGAAAGATACAATGAGGAGAAATGCCATGCTGGACCTTGTTCTCATCAACAAGAAGGGGCTGGTTGGGAATGTGAAGCTCAAGGGCAGCCTTGCCTGCAGTGACAATGAAATGGTGGAGTTCAAGATCCTTAGGGTGGCAAGGAGGGAGCACAGCGAGCTCCCTACCCTGGCCATCAGGACAGCAGACTTCAGCCTCTTCAAGGACCTGCTTGGTAGAGTACCATGGGACAAAGCCCTGGAGAGAAGAGGGGCCCAAGATAGCTTGCTAATATTCAAGGGTCACCTCCTCCAAGCAATGCATTCCAGCAAAGAGCAAGTCAGGCAGAAATGCCAGGAGGCCTGCATGGATGAGCAAGGAGCTCCTGGACAAACTCAAACACAAAAAGAGGAAGCCTACAGAGGGTGGAAGCAAGGGCAGGTAGTCTGGGAGGAATACAGAGAAATTGTACAAGCAGTTAGGGATCAGGTTAGGAAAGCTAAAGCCCTGATATAGAATTAAAACTGGCCAGGGATGTCAAGGGCAACAGGTAAAGCTTCTACAGGTATGTCAGTGATAAAAGGAAGACAAGAGAAAATGTGGGCCATCTCTGGAAGGAAACAGGAGACCTGGTTGCCCAGTATATGCAGAAGGCTGAGGTAATCAATGACTGTTTTGCCTCAGTTTTCACCAGGAAGTGCTCTAGCCACACCACCCAAGTCACAGAAGGCAAAGGCAGGGACTGGGAGAATGAAGAACTGCCCACTGTAGGAGATGACCAGGTTCGAGAATGTCTAAGGAACCTCAGGTCCATGAGACCTAATGAGACGCATCCACGAGTCCTGAGAGAATTGGCAAATGAAGTTGCTTGGCCACTATCCATCATATTTGAGAAGTCGTGGCAGTCTGTCGAAGTTCCCACTGACTGGAAAAAGGGAAATATAACCCTCATCTTTAAAAAGCAAAAAAAAGGAAGACCCAGGGAACTACAGGCCGGTCAGTCTCACCTCCGTGCCTGGCAAGATCATGGAGCAGATCCTCCTGGAAACTATGCTCCAGCACATGGAAAATAAGGAGGTGATTGGTGACAGCCAACACGGCCTCACTAAGGGCAAATCGTGCCTGGTGAATTTGGTGGCCTTCTATGATAGGGTTACAGTGTTGGTGGATAAGAGAAGAGCAACTGTCATCTACCTGGACTTGTGCAACGTATTTGACACTGTCCCTCATGACATCCTTGTCTCTAAATTGGAGAGACATGGATTTGATGGATGGACCACTTGGTGGATAAGGAAGCGGCTAGATGGTCTCACTCAAAGACTTGCAGTCAATGGCTTGATGTCCAAGTGGAGAACAGTGATGAGTGGTGTTCCTCAGGGTTCAGTATTGGGACTGGCACTGTCTCACATCTTTGTTGGTGACATGGACAGCAGGATCAAGTGCACCCTCAGCAAATTTGCTGACAACACCAAGCTGTGTGGTGCAGTCGACATGCTGGAGGGAAGGGATGCCATCCAGACGGACCTTGACAGGCTTGAGAGGTGGGCCTATGTGAACCTCATCAAGTTCAACAAGGCCAAGTGCAAGGTCCTGCACATGGGTTGGGGCACTCCCAAGCACAACTACAGGCTGGGCAGAGAAGGGATTGAGAGCAGCTCTGAGGAGAAGGACTTGGGGGTGTTGGTGGACAAGAAGCTCAACATGAGCTGGCAATGTGTGCTGGCAGCCCAGAAAGCCAACTGTATCCTTGGCTGCATCAAAAGAAGCATGACCAACAGGTCGAGGGAGGTAATTCTGCCCCTCTACTCCACTCTCATCTATCCCACCGGGTTCAGTGGCATAGTGTTGTTGCAGCCCTATGCTCCTCGAGGAGTAACAAGGACCAAACAAAACACACTCCGCTCTCATGGGATCCCACCTGGAGTACTGCATCCACTCTGTGGTGCTCAGCATAAGAAGGACATGGGGCTGTTGGAGCAAGTCAAGAGGAGGGCCACAAAGATGATCAGAGGGCTGCAACACCTCTCCTATGAAGACAGGCTGAGAGAGTTGGGGTTGTCAGCCGGGAGAATGGAAGGCTCCAGGGAGACCTTATAGCAGCCTTCCAGTACCTAAAGGGGCCTACAGGAAAGCTGGAGAGGGACTGTTTACAAGGGCACGTGGTGACAGAACAGGGGGTAATCGCCTTAAGCTGAAGGAGGGTAGGTATAGATTAGATATTGGGAAAAAATTCTTCACTATGAGGGTGGTGAGGCACTCGAACAGGTTTCTCAGAGAAGCTGTGGCAGCCCCCTCCCTGGAAGTGTTTAAGGCCAGGTTGGATGGTGCTTTGGGCAATCTGGTCTACTGGAGGGTGTCCCTGCCTGTGTCAGGGGAGGTGGAACTAGATGATCTTTGAGGTCCCTTCCAACCCAAACCATTCTATGATTCTACTATTCTATAACTCTTCACTCTTTGGACTCTGCAAATATATTTCTGATCCCAGTTTGGCAGGCAGATAATGTATACCCCACATCTGTATGTGTGGCATCAGTGGGATTTGGAATATACAATCAATCAGTTACTGCCCTGGTCAGCTCACGATGGTGTTACACAAATAAAAAGACTTATGTGATCCCTGTCCCTCCATTCCCAGATTTCTCAGAAGAAAAGGAAAGAAATAACTTTCTCAGTTGAGCAGGACTTTGTAGTGACTCATCCCAAGCCAGCTCCTGTGCAGATCTATGATTACTATGAAACAGGTAGGTCTTTGATTTTAACCAGCACGGAGTGGTGGGGAGGGACAGGGACAGCGGAAACACTGTGTGTGTTACGGGACACCCAGAGCCAGCCCTCCTGGAACCATCACTCCTCTGAACTCTACAAGGAACTGGAGCTAGTGCCAGGGGAGAGACTCATTGAACTTCAGTGAGCATGGTCTCATGCCCAAGGTGACAAGTGGGCATGACTGGAAAGTTAAGAAAATACACGTCGCATAATGCAGGAGATTTCAAGGCTCTCCAGCTTAGGCATGTGTAGGGTACATCCACCTCCAGGGAAAGGCACAGGAAGTGGTCTTCAGGCTAATGGGAATATTTCTCTCCTTCTTTTCCAGAAGAGTATGCTGTTGCTCAGTATATGTCACCTTGCAAAGAGGCTGTTGCAGAAATGGACTAATGATTATAAAAGGTAAGTGAAAGCCAGAAAAAAAACCAAGCAGTAATGTGAGTGAAGCAGTGGGGAATGAAAGGAGAGAACAGTAAAAAGAAAGATAAGAAGGTGAAGTATAAAGCCGTATGAGCAGAGGGATTGGCAGGGTGAATAGAGCAATAACTGTTCTTGCAGAAAAGGAGTCTTCAGTCTCCACCAGGCTTCTGAGGGAGCAGCCAGAGACAGAGGCTGGATCCTGTTCCATGCCACATACTCAGTAGACTCCAAGTGGAGGTGCTGCTGCTGTTCAAGGGAAGAGCTCAGTCTCTCTGTAGGAAGAAAGCCAAAGTGCAGAATAACAAAGAAACTGGGAAATACCTTCTTGAAAGGTATTTGAAAGCTTCTCCTCTGAAGCCTGCACTTCATGGGCACAAGCAGGATGCTTCACAGGGACTTACAGAACCCCCTTCCTGGCCAGCTAACACATTACCTGAGGAGAACGCTTGACGTGACATGAATCATGGAGGTGGTGTGTTGACTAGTCAGAGGTACAATGCTGTCTTGCTGTAAGGGAGGTCCAGGTCTGTGTCCTGCTCAGCACAGCAGTGATTCTGACTGTAATCTGCTGTGCAGTTCCCTGGGGGTATGGGCACAGCTCACTGCCAGCCCTTGGTTCAGCTCTTGCCCGTTTTGCACAGAGGGGACTGATGACCCTGTATCCTGAAACTGTGTTTTATATCCTGCAGCTGTTGGCTTGTTCTCATTGAAGCTATTTTGTTTTGTTTTTTCCCCTTCAGGACCATCATCAATGTTGAACAAATGGTCACTCATCCTCTTTTCTTCTGTCATTAAGTTCTGGAAAGGGCCGTTTCACCTTACTAATTACAGTGGGAGTCTGTGATGCTGTTTGAGCTAGTGTCTGATTCTGTGTTTCCTTTCATGGCACATCTCTCCAGATCTGTATCATAATCATATCTATTTTTCATCAATAAACCTCCCTTTTACATTGGATATTGGCTTTTTTTCAGCGTCACAGAACAGGCCTTTTAATGACAGTCCACATGTTCTGGTTGCTGGCTGGGGGAGGATGAAGAGAGAAATGTTATCTGTTGTGCCTGCAGCACTACTGTAATACGCAGCATACTCAGTCCATCCCACCTCTGGGGTGTAGGACCCATCTCCCATGGCTGCTGAAGAGCCCCTCACCTTTCCCCAGTCCTACCAGGGCACTGCCGCTGCATGTGTGGCATAAAAGTAGGGTTTTATGAATGGACATTGTGGGGTCACTCTGCATCATGCTTAGTAGAGGAGAGGGTGAAGAAAGGGGCAGGTTTCAGTCCAGGCTTGGTGAGCGCCTGGTCCCACATCCTGGATCTCCCCGTGCCAGGGCCTCCAGTCCAGCAGACTGGCCAGATTTTGTCCAAAAGAAATGATGAACCGGATCATGATGCCCTGTCCCAGCCACCAGAAACAAGCCTCTTCATTTTCCTGCACCTTTTGTCATCACCCACTTCATTACATTTGAAGTCATGGTGGTTTCTGCAAACACAAACCTTCTTGGGCTGCAGCATGCCAGAGTTGGTGGATGCATGGAAAGAGCATGATCCAGGCACTACTGAAGCCCTGACAGAGGGGACAAAGGGACAGAGAGGCATGGATGGAGACATGGGAGCAGAGCAGCATTGGGGAGGATTAACAAAGAGGATGCAGCTCCTCTTACCCAGGAGCAACAACCATGCCGGCAGCCCTCGCCCACCCACACTGGGCTCCCATGGCCGCAGCCAGGTGGGGTGGCAGGGTGGGGGCCACCACAGCTCACAGGCAGTGGGATCAGCCCCACACTGGCTTATTTGCAGGATACCAAGGGCTGACCATCTGCCACGCAGGAGCAGGGAGAAAAGGATGGATCTGTCGTGGAGTGGGGGGAAAAAAGGACCTGCCATGCAAGGGCATGAACAAGAATTTACACAAAGATGCAAACTGTTCAAGTGTTGAGGACTAGTATGTGTTTTGAAAGGATACATTTCACCAGGCAATTTGCTAAAGGTATGTGTGGACTTGCATTTTTTTTTCAATGAAAATTAATCATCATGTCAACACAGAATATCCCTCTTCCCAAATTTTTTTTTTTTTTTCCGAAAGGTACTAAATAATTTGAGTCAGTGGCATTTGTGCTTCTGAGTTACTCAAGCCTGGCCCCTCAACAAACCAGATGCCTGAGTCTCCACAGGCAGCAAGGTACCCAAATACTCACAGGATCCATCCGCCATGTGTGAGTTTTATAATCGCACAGGGCTGGCCATCCACGATATGAATGATATTGATGTTAGAAAAAGCCATTTCATTAGGTTTCACAGACAAGGAATTTGTGGGGCATGAAATTGCTTCGGGAAGAGTGCAGATTTCCATGCTAAGTTCGAAAATTAAAACTTTACTGGTAGTAGGAGGGAAGCAAGAAAGGCTGTGAATTATGCTTTCCTGACATACCTCGAACTGTAGCAACTGACTCAATTTACATGAGCATCAGACTGGACTACAGCAAGAGAAATCAGTAGTTACAGCAACCAGGTTGAAAAGGAGAACAGACTGAGTGGATATGGATACAGGATATGGATCTTTCTGGGGGATCTGAGGCCAATTAAGCCAAGGCTTCAGCATCCCACATGGAACTCATAAAAATCCCCCTCAAGTCTGGCCAAATGTTACTCTGTTCAGCCAAGCATCATTTTCTGGGAAGAAACAAGGTCCTGGGGGAAAAAAAAAAAGCTGCATTTTTATCATTCTTTTGGAGCCTTCTTTTCCTCTTAGGCTAAACCTGAACTATTAAAACATCAAGAGCATATTTCCCACTGCAGACTCTTCCTCTGCATGCTGAAAATGTAATGTTTTTTACCTGATTTGATCCTGTGACTCAAACAGCTAATTGCCGGTTGCAGTTATATCTAATAAAGATTCCACGCTCATACTCTTTCTCCAGCTTTCTACATGTAGACCATGTTCTCCCTGGCTCCCATTCCCACAGAGCACTGCAATATTCCTTAAAATGTATTCCAACATCTCCCTGATTTCTAGAACCTGGATGTCTTGTTTCAGCTATGTTTTGTGCCATGTACCTGAAACTGAAGCAAGTATATTAATTGTTGACTAAGCAAGACAGGGACACCCGCTATACTGAGTGTCATTTCTTCCTCTCTAATCCGATAATTCTGAGGTGTCATATCATCCAATCCCAGAGGCTCATGGAATGTTCCAGGTCTCAGAAGGACAAAACTACTTTAATTTTGGCAAGATGTACAGGCTAAGCAAACTCTGTTTCCCCAAGGGCAAGAAAATCCAGCTCACTGGCCCAAGATGTGCTCTGAGCTACCACACTGCTGCCTCCTCCAAGGCACAGATGCTGGTTTGCTGTGCTCAATATTGCACATCTGAGTTTAAAAAATCTACCAGAGAATGGAGACAGGTACAAATATCCACTGAAATTGTTGTGCAGGTCCTTGGACTGAGTCAGCAACACTACAAGAAATGGGAAATTCAAAACTTCACTATGGTTGACCGCCAGTGCCCTCACGACTGCTCTGCAGCTTCTGGATCTCCTATGGGTCTGTGCATGGCCCTGTTAAAAGCTATTCTGAAATGCAGGTTCTTACGAATAAAAACAAGATAACAAAGAGTATAATCACATGAGAATGTCTTTGACTAAAACGCTATGTCAGGCTTACTTCCCATTGTGTCAAATCCTTCTTCATAGAGTTTATTTGTGCTATGGGAATTGCTTCCCTGCTCATGTGGAGTTCACATTGAAGGATCTGCTGAAGGCTGATGTCATGGCCTAGTTAAGAAGAAGAGGATTTAATAATGGCCACACTTGTTCTGGAAACTGAAGATAAGCTTTTTTACTGTAGATGATGAGTCTCATCCACAATGTGGGCAGCAGGTTGCAAAATCTAGAGAAAAAACAAATGGATCTCCCCAGAAAGATCGGCTCCAGTGTAGCAGCATTCTCTTGCTTAGGCCCCTCAATTGCTTACCCAGCACTCTTGTTAGACCAGGGAATTTGGTTGCTACATCTTTTGGCTCAAATCCTCTGTGATCCCTGCAGTGTCACAGGTAATAGTGCCAAGCTGTTGAACAATAGCACAGCAAGACCTCAACTGTATGACTTATTTTATTTTCCAGATCTTGTTACCTACTTGTTGATGTTCAGGTCTTCTCCTCACCACCCTCCATCTGTCAAATATGAAGTGTGAGTGATGACCAACCAATTCACTGATCAGAGAAGACCAGAAATGTGCCAATCAAGAAACAATGACGTGTCAAAATGCTGAGGAAACTACTCAGCCTTGCTCTCTGATAATTTCTGTGCTGAGTTCATTCACCACCTACTTGGTGGGCAATTAAGGAGGTAGGGCCCTGTCTGCAGTCGAATGACACCCACCATCTCATTCATCAGACAGGTGACATAGAAGCATGGTCACATCTCTGGCACCACTGGCTATGAAATGCATAGTATCAGAGAAGGGTTTCCTGAGGAACATCACTCATGTACATTTTAATTTTTTATTCAGAGTAACAATGAAAAGTTTTCTAAATTTTTTTCAAGTGGAGAAGCAACATTGTGTCAGCTAGTCCTGTAGCTCAACAGCAAGAGAAAGCTTCTTTCTGCTCTGTCTCCTAACAGGTCACCTTTTGAGGGTCAAGAAAATCCTAAAAGCAAGGCATTACATTTAATATAGGACCTGCAAGCCTCCTTCTCACTATTCCCCTTTCTGATCCTGTTGCAAGTTCAGCACACTGATCTCCTGATGCCTTTTGATCCTGCCCTGGAGTCCTCCACTTCCCCTTCCTGCCACACCAGTGTTCCTTCTGGGCAAACTGGCACCGCCCGTAACAACGTGATTTCATCAGGGCTCCTGGACCCCATGTTGTCACATTGTGTATATAACCTGACAGCTGTGAGATTTAAAAACCTTATTTGAGAGTGAAGGTAAATATGAATGAGGCAAGCAGCGGTGGAGGCAATAAAAATCACCATACTGTGTATTGACAGTGCATGCTACTAAAGTCATAACCTTGCACATTTTTTTCAGCCTCCCACTCTTTGGCTCCATACCCATGGGGAGGTGAAGGCTGGGTTATTACCCGAGGCAATTGCGTAACCACGCCACATGTTTTCTACTTCGCTTTACTGGAAGTGGCTAGCTCTGGGCACCGTTGGTTCCCCTTGCTGTCTCTCCTGTCAAGGCGAGGTGTGTGCACACTTATTGAGTGACCCGAGGTCTGTGCTATGGTGAAGCTCATCTGGGAAGTCCTGTGCGCTGACTGTGGGATGCACAGCTGGCTCTCTCCTCACAGCCCCTGGCTGCTTAGGTGAGGTCTTCTCCTGTTCCCTTCCAACCACTTGTGTCCAGTGAGGGACGGGAAGGAAGTGTGGTGGTGTGATGCAGCCAGGGCAGGCTCTGTAGCAAAAAGATCCTGAAAAATTGAATGTTCTCCAGCTGCATTATAGCATCATGGCTCATATCCTTGACCTGAAGGGCCAAACGTGACCGGCTCTGTCCTGCCTAACACGGTGAGACAGAACAAAGCAGAGGTACAGGGGAAAGGGTTAAACATGAGAATATCAGATTTCCTTGCCTTGTGCTCCATTAGGACTTCTCCTCTTGCTTTCCTGTAGTATCCTCTGTCTCAAAAATCTGGACTTATCAGCTGAATCCCAGCTTCTCTCTGCTCTGGGGAAAGACCTGTGTCATGAACACCAAATGATACCTTGCTTAGCTGAGGCACAGAGAGAGGCCTGGACTCGCTGGATGCTACCCAGCAAGTCAGCAACCGAGCTAAGCATAAAGCCCTTCCCTCCTGCTTCAGCTCAGCCAGCAGGCTCTGGGGCCAAGGCCGCTGTGGTGCAAGGCCAGCTCCCCCCCAGCACGGCTGGAGGAGTGAGCACCCTTGCACAGCCACCACAGCAAGCGGGTGTTGCACCAGGCACCGCGTGGTCCATCCAGCAGGCATCAGCACACCCCTCAGCTGCCTTCTTCTGGCAAAGCCATTTAGAAGGGAGCAGCCATTTGGGGTTTCACTTCTTTGTATCTAAAAGAACATCAAAACTAAATGGGAAAAATCTTTGAAATGCTGATGCCACGTAAGTACAGTCTTTTTCTCTGTTAGCGCTCTTGCTCATGGCTTTGTGCCGTGAAGTTTGGATGGTCTCTGGGGATGCCTATCCCATGGCACCTCTGGGCACCTGCTCTGTTGTTGCATCAGCCTCGGGGGAAGCATTTTTTTCCTTCTGTCAGCTCAGTGTTTCTCTGGACGCAGCTTGAGCCTCTGCTCCTGCCACTGTGCACCTCTGAGAAGAGCCTGGCTCCAGCTTCATTCCACCTGCCTTGAACACCAACCTCAGGGCCAGCAGAAGGACCTTTATGAGATGCCTGTACCTCATCTGAGGAAAGAGGGAGCCGAGGCAATAACATCACAGCTAAAGCTAAAGATAAACACAGTCTATATGCATTTTGTATGTCTTTTTATATGGTAAAGTTTTATCTGAAAAGAGGACTCAAAAAGGGTATAGTTAATTGTCCCAAGTGCTGTTTTCAGATATATTTGTAAATGCTTTGGCTTTTTCTCTCCCCTTCCTTAGCAATAGTCTGAGTAATACAAATGTATGAATGAAAATAGCTTTTCATTCTTTACTACATCAGGGATTATCTTCATTTGTTTGTAATATCCAAATATAAAAAAAATACCCGTGAACATGCGAACAGCTAGTTTCTTGTTTATATATTTTAAAACTATTGGATATCATTCACTAATTACCTTTAATGGATTTAATAGTGGAATTTCAGCAACTGATCCTACTTTGCATGTACTGTGCACTGTAAGTATCACAGACACTGCAGATTTCTCATGCTGGAGGATTAACAAGCTTGGTTGCAGCCTTTTTTGTAACATACGGTACAGGTTTCTTTTAAGGCAAGACAAAGTTTATACAGAGGTACTGTTTGTTACAGTAGAGCTGGGGAAGGTGGACAAACTCCACTTTGTATAGGGCTTACCCTACAAATGGGCTAGCCTTACAACACACAAAATATAGTCACAGGACTATTTATAAAACCCAGCTACCAATTTGGTTTGAAATTTAATATACAAAGTGCATTAAAATGAGAGTAATTAATTTATGCCTTTGCCATGCCTGAATTTATTCATTTTCTCATAGGACACCACAGAAATACGAGTTATATTTGGCAGCCCAGCTGTCCACGCCTGGGAAAGGTAATTAATCTGCCACCAGGCCCTTCTCCCAGGTTATGATATTCAACAGGCCACTGAAGTGTATAATCTTTATTCACTCTGATATTTTAAGTTTAATTTGAAGTTTAGCTAATGAAGCCTTTTTATGGTGTTTCATTTCATTGCATATCTTCCATTACCGGCATGTTGCAACTTGTATAATGGTCATGTTGTCTGAGGTTTTCTGATAGAGGACCTTCTCTGCATTATGTCCTGTGAAATATTTTGTCTCCCACACAATAATAAACCCTTTTTTATGTCTCTGGTTATTGCTGTTACTCCTATTAATTTATACAAGTACTTTTTCTTGTAATGCTTTTTTGTCATTTGAAATAAATTGCTTTGGGTTTCTTTGCTTTAGATATGTAGGCTGGGGAAACTAGTATCATTATTCAGATTTCCTTTAAAATAAAAATACTGAATTATTTTTCCTCCTGAAGGATTTTTTTCAGCCTTTGGCTGCACAGCTAACATGGTTTTGTTAACTGGAGCTGTTAACATAAGACTCAGGCTTTACAGCGACTGTTTTCTCACCTGTCCCCATGCAAAGCTGATGTAGATACTGAAGAGAGATGTTCCTTTGCTAGAGCTGCTGGTTTCCACCAGGGGTTCTTATGCGAAAGTACATGGACCACCTTAGCCACGATGCCAGCGTTATCAAGAACCATTTCCTTCCTCAGCTCTTTCTTTCAATACATGCCTCTTCTTGAAAGCCAACAGCTGAAGTTTAATGTATTGCTATGGTTTGGGTCTGAGGGCTGAGCATTGTGCTACAGTCCTTGAGGACGCAGAACAGGAACATAGTGAAGAAGCAGGTGTCTTTTTTGGGTTTATTTGCCTCTGGTGACAGTGGTTCCAAAATTGCTTAAGACTGCTGGGGCAGACAAGGATTGCTGCAAGTGATAGTGTTGTGATAGTACTAAGGGTATTTACACCCACCTGCAGACATCTTTTCTTCCTGCACTTGTAGTGACCTGTGAGCCACTCTGTTATTAGACAATTGGTAGACGTCTACAAAGATGAACAGTAGAAACAGAAAAGAACTCAGAGGAAAATATCCCAGAATTGGGTTAAGGTGATTAAAATTGCACAGCTCAATATCTTACTTTATTTTCATGGGGAAATATGTTTTCTATAGTGGTCATAAAATTGGAGGTGTAGGACACTTCACATTTTTCTGTCACCTTTGCTAGGCAATACAGTGAAGACTGCATGGCTTATTGGAAACTTTGCAGAATAAGGTTTGCTGTGACTGGAATTTATCAATATTTATGATGGCCTGTATTAACTTATTAATGGCATCTTTTTTGTCAGTCAGTCCAACTCAAAATAATATATTTTGAAGTGCTGGTGGAAAGCAACCTGCAAAGGAAATATTTTAGAGAATTAAATGCTCCAGAAAATAAAAGAATAGTCATAACAATACATTCAGGCAAAGCAGAAGTACTCCCATGGCATCTGTTTCTTACTGACTGGTGTCTTGCTTCATTTCAGCATGATAATACCTGGAAAGGAAATCCAATGTGTCAGCACATGGAACTTACCAGTATATCACTGTAACCTCTGTGAGAACTATCTAGAATTAAGCTAATTTTTCACAAGTGCTGTTTGGAACAAAATAATATTTTAGAATAATGTTATAGCTTTAATTTAGCATTGGAAATAAATAAGTTTCAAAAATCTTCTATGGAACAGCCAAAAGATGTGCTACCTTTAAAAGTAAGAGTAAACATATGTAATAATTCATTTTCAAGCAGGACGAACCAAAATTAATTGCTATCATTTAGTATAGAAATCCTCTCTGCTTAGAGGGTTATAAGAAATTAGATTTAGGCATTTTGGCTCTATCAACCATTTACTGTGATGTGGCCTAATTTAAGTTCTTTGTGCTCCACAGTTAGGTACAGTGATTCACTTAGGTTTTCTACCAGCTTAATATGGGGACTAGTCACTGAAGATATTAGATACATACAGATTGTTTCTTGATCTGGCAGGTGTGCAGTGACCTCAGACATGTATGAAGTATTATCCTAAGAGGAAATAACTTTCTGGTGGTTAAAATCATGACTGCCAGTCCACTGAAGCCATCACCACATATGGCAAAGATGTTTTATGCCATTTTCAGCAGTGATATCTTTTATTAGACAAGCTAGCCTTGGTGGAAGAAGTAGCCAGTCTTTCAGACACACAATCTCTCCTTCAGCTCTGAAAAAGCATCCAAAAGCTTTCAAGCTAAGTATGAGTTCAGACCTCTTGTTCTGATCTTGGTGAGAGAGGAACCAGCTGAAGCACCAGCTGCCTGAGCTAAAGGGTGGTAAGTGCCCGTGAAGCAAAGTGGGCATTAGGGTGTTAGAGAGCTGGCAAGCGGTTCCTGGGGGACTGAGAAGCAGGTGCTTTATACCTTGTGGATGGTAGATTGGTTAGCAGATGGAAGCAGACGATAGTGAATAGGATCTCCATTGAGATGTTTTTGATGGCCCTGTAGATGTATGAATTTTAGTTTTACGTGCTCATCTTCAAAGTATCCTTTGCATGTGTCCATTCATATTTCTTTTGGATTTCAGTTCACAGCAGCCTGAATGACAACAGGCAACTTGGGATGAGTCATGTTTTGCTGTAAATGCCCAGGACACTACTGCTTTGAAAACTGCTATTTTCAAGTACTTACTGGATAAGCCGAAGATGGGAGTGAGAGGACAGACAATAGGAGGCCTTTCTGGAGAAAGATCTGTATGGCTTTTATTACTTGGTAGTTACACAACCACTTTTTTATCAGTATTTTCATCTCTGATAATCTGCTAAATCTTTTGCTTTGTGTGAGTATGTGTTCATTCCTTCTCCATATGACATGTATATAACACTGTCCCCCAGCAGACACTGGCTGCCTCCTGACTGTTTTCCTAACTCTGGTGGTTTATAAAAGGTGTTAAATTTTATTCCACCAGCTGCATGACTTTTTAACACCATTCTTAAACTTCCTTTCATTTGCAGGCATTTCTCCTGGTTCTTTGCACTGCTCTTCCCTGTGGTTTTCTGGCTAGTACATCAGAGTCAAGACACACTGTATAGCTAACGTTCACCCTTTTTCAAAGCTTAATCTTCAGGTAAAGAGCAGGTAGGGCTGCCTGTGCTGTTGTGATCTAATAAGCTCCCTTGCACAGAACAGAGAACCACTGCCATCAATGTGGCTTCACATAGACACATTCAAGGTGGTTTGTGCTGAAGCATTTTCTCTGTTGGGTTATTCATACACAACAGAAATCTTCACAGGGATCATGAATCTCTGTAAAGAGTGTTACCAAATCCTTTCACTGCAGAGGCACTGGAGGGCATGCTGACAGCCCTACAGCTGCAATTTTGCAGTTTTTCCATGGACTGGTGCAAACACCCCACCTAGTTAGGCTTCCCAGGGAGCGCTCATAGTTCAGACTGAGTATTTCCATTCAATGACCTGCTGGAATTTAGCACACTTTTTTTTCTTACTAGATTCAACTTCTGGATAAGCTGCTATAACCAGAGGTTTGCAAAAGACTGAGTCAAGTGAATAGTGCTATTTCTCTGTGACTTTTGTTACAAACACAGCAGCACATGTCAGAATCTGGCAAAGGCAAGGAGAAGCCACCTGGAACACCTGGAACATCTGTGCTCCAGGTGACACTGAATGACGGAAGATGATCACCACGCTGGGAAGGCAAGGATGTTTCCCAACAGCATTGTGTAATATTTATGCATATTCATGTTAGAAATAGAAGCTATTTCCATATCTACCCACTCATTTTGGGGTTATATTCCTGAAAGATTAATTGTCCAAGCCATAGTAGCTCTGTTAGAAACTGTGTCAGCAAATTACTGCAGTATTCTGTTAACATAATATGGACAATATTTCTGTCTGTGGGTTTCCTTTTGTTCTTAAAATACATATAAACCTAGCTTTTGGCTTCAAAAATCACAGTACCCCACATCAGAGTGCTGTGACTGGATGCTGCCCACAGGGACTATTACTCTACATTGAACATAGTTCATTTCCCCAACACTGTGGATTTCTGATGGGTTAAACAAAGCAGGGTATGAATTATTCAAAGTTTTCTAATATAAGCACTATCCAATAAATGCCCTTCCCCCACTTGGAAAGTCTCTGGCTAAATATTGTCCCTCTGTTCCAGCTCCTCCTTACTGCTTCTTCCCATTTCCGGATGGGTCCTGGCCCCCAGCCCTTATCTCCTCCAGCCCCTGGGCTGTTTGCAGAGAGCAGTTATAAAAAGGCTGACCCAGCAGAGAGTGGAGGGGAATTACAAGGTGCAGCAAAACAGCAGCACAGGACCAGACTGGGTGCCTGCTTGACTCACCACAACCTGTTCTGCACCATGGGGAAGGACGGGCTGCTCAGCAAACCAAACATCTTCCTCCTTCTCCTCTTCTTCCTTCCTGGAGACACCTCACTCACCATAGAACCGTAAGCTACACATGTGGAGAGGGGGATTAGGGGGGAGGTCTCAGTGCTACTTTTTTCCTTCACTTTTCTTCCTTTCTGTCAAACAGCTGTGCCAGTTTCTTCCACTCCTGCCCTGCATCCCACTACTAGCCAATCCCTGAGATTCCTGCACAGCTCTGCCAGTGCTCCCCACTCCCAACCTACAATGCCCTTGTGGTCCATCCCTGGGACCCCCCCCCAGCTCTGCTAGTGCCCATACTCCTGCCCTGCAGCTGCCTGCTAGTCCAGCCCTAGATCTTCACAACATCTTTGCCTAAGTATATTCCTGCCCAGAAACCTTCAGGTGCCTGGGGTTTTGTGGTCATGGTGCCAGAATCCCGGTACTTACCTTTCCTGTAGTATTCTTGTTTCAATCACTGAGCTCCTGTTCTCCTGTTGCTTTCAAACTGGTTTGCTCCCCTTTCTCCTGTTCCTTTCAAGCCAGTTTGTTTCCCTTGGCAGCATCAGATGTACTTGTTCCCAAAGAGGATTTGTGACCTAGATTCTCTTCCTCTGGCATGAAGCCTGGTGCTGGCACCCTCCCCTGGGGCATCCACCCCAGGGCTCTGCAGACCAGCAGCATGGCTGCAGCGGCCCTCTCTCCTGAGGGCCCCGAGGAGAGGGGCAGCCTGCAATGGCAGGGGTGAGGCTGGCATCCCCACCCCAGCCTCACCTACCAGAGAGGGTTGCTCTGGAGCCTCTAGTCTGGATGGGAGCAGGCCTCCCTCTTCAGACCCTGGATGCCTTGCTGTGCTGGCAGAAGCACAGTTCTCACCAGCGTGGGTCTCCTAATGCCTGCTGCAGAGATTTCATGCCCACAAGCACCGCAGCAGTGCTAGCAGCTCCAGCAGAAGGTGCAGTGCTATTGCTGCCGCTTACTGTGTGGTCAGAGGTGAAATGGTGACTGACACAGGCTGAAGGAGCTTTGACTCACACTGTACCATCAACCCCTCATTCATCTGCCCTGTTTGGGTGCTGCTGGGGTAGATCAGCCAGCTGAGTCTGCTCCAGGGTCAGGCTGAGCTCTCTGGTTTCCCCACAGGAATCTGATGGTATCCCTGCCTAGGATCAGGGGGAAAGGGAATGAATCCCTACTGCTCAGTCCTCTCCTCCTGTGAGCAACATACTGCTCCTTGTCCCTGACCTGAGCACCATTTTGGGAGAGAAGAAGGAGGAAGGGCTGAGAGAGGTGGTGAAGACAGAGAGGCATAGCTGAGATCCACAGAATGAAGACAGGAGCCCAGTAAGGAGGCAGTGGAATATGAACAGTGAATTGCTAGGTCGGTGGGATGGTAGAAGTTCTGTTTTAAGTGCTGCAGGGTAAATCAGATGCTGCGTACAACACAGAAGGGAAGCCACCCTTGAACTGAAGACAAAATTAAACTTCCAACCAAAGCTTGCTTCCTGTGCCCATCTCAAGTAGTGAGATAGTTTCTTTAAGCAGCAGCAGTTGCTGCTCTTTCTCTTTCAGTTCTGTTATTTCTGACCATCCGACAGGGTTCAGGCTAAGGTTCAGACTGGATATTAGGAAAAAAACTTATTCACCAGGTTAGTAAAGCACTGGAATGGGTGAACCAGATAGATGGTGGAAACTCCATCTATGGAGTCTTTTGCCAACAGTCCTGATCCAAGAGATAAGTTAGACTTGAGTCATCCAGAGGTCCCTTCCTACCAAAAGTTTTCTGTAACATACTGGCAGCAAGATATTTGTTTTTTTTTTTTTGCTCTGGATTTGTTCTGGAAGAATTGGAGAGGGACTGTCGACAAGGGCATGTAGTGATAGGACAAGGGGTAATGATTTTAAACTGAAGGAGGGTAGATTTAGATTAAATATAAGGAAAAAATTCTTTACTGTGAGGTTGTTGAGATACTGGAACAGGATGCCCAGAGAGGTTGTGGCAGCCCCCTCGCTGGAAATGTTCAAGGCCAAGCTGGATGGGGCTTTGAGTAACCTGGTCTAGCGGAGGATGTCCTTGCCCATGATGGGGGGTGTGGGGGGGGTGGAACTAGATGATATTTGAGGTCCCTTCCAACCCAAACCAGTCTATGATTCCATGAATTCAACAGGACGTATTGGTCTCCTGTTCTGGTATGTGGCTGTGCATGCAAGTTGTTTTACAGTGCAGTGTACATGCTTGAGAATATACTGCATATAGTCAGAAATGCAATGTCATGATGGCACATGAATGGCAGGTGTGGATTTGGACTGATGGAGCTGATGAAATTCACTAGCTTCTTTGGTTGGGTGTTTGTTCTAAGAAGTAGCTGAGAGTCAATACACAAGTTAGTCCATCTAAGCTAGAGTATTACCTTCTCTATACAGATGAACTTATCCTTTTTGCTTCAGCCACTTTCTCTGGGGTCTCCTGTCCCTCCTTGATGCCTCCTTCTGATAGGATCACTGCCTCTGTTGTCAGAACAGTTTGTTGCATGCAGGGAGGCTGCCGAGGTCTCTTTTGGCAGCCCTCATGCTTTTTGTCCTGGAATGTCTATACATGGACTTTGTGACCCAAGTTATTTAAAGCTCCCGTAGTACTTTAATTCATTTAGCTCTTTTCACCAACACATCCCAAAAGAGCTAAAGGAAGGTCTATAAACAGTGTATTTCATATCCTTGTTTCAAGGGCAGGGAAGCCGGTGTAGGGGAAAGTTCTGCGAGTTGGCCAAAATTTCAGCAGAACAGTGAACAGGAAGAGGAATGAGGCCAAATTCCCCACAAACTAGGTCACGCTGTCCCTTCGGCAGACTGGATGTTACAGTCAGATTGCCAGTGCCAGGAGGCAGGGGCAATGAGATTAGGGGAAGCAGGCACAGCATGAAGCTGTGGTGAGAGGGCTGCGGAGGAAGGGGAGCGCTGGAGGAGGTAGATAGTCACAAGCTGTAAGTGAGTGCCCGGGTGGCTGAAGCTCCCTCCTTTTACTGCTTCTGCAGCAGCACAGACTGGCCAGAGTTGCCACCTGGCTCCTCACCACAGTTTATCCCCTTGCCTGGTGGTGAGGGAAATGGAGGTACTGCCTGGGTCCCACTGCTTCCACAGTAGCTTTAGGACTTCCCAAAAGCTCAGAGCCTGGGCAATAACATAGCTCTAGACAGGCCCAGCTATCCGGGAGAGCCCCAGGGCTGGCACCATCTGGTAAGGTGCACATTAGCTGTCCCCAGCAGAGGGGTGGAATGAGCAGTCCTGACCACAGGTTTCCTCCTATGCATACCCTGCAGGCTGAATTGCCACCAGAACCTCCAGTTGCTGCATCTACATAGCTTGAATGGGCACAGGGAAAAAGGAATACCAGGTCCATAAAAATGGTCCAATATCAGACCAGGGGACTACATTAGCTGTGTATTCTGTCTGTGTTGGCAGCCAGTCATAGGTGCTGAGGGATGAAGTAGAGGAGCAAAGTACTGTGGAAATTGGTTTCGCATCTGCTTTAGCCTTATGGAGCTTCTATCAGAGGTTCAAGGTCTTATTGTGGCAGGGATTACACCTGTGCTGCTATGTTTTCTAGCCATTTCTGAGAAATGAATTTACCCAGGACATTTTTTATAACCTTCATCTCAAGAGTAGCTGATCTTCTTGCCCCTATGAGCCTCATACCAAATTTTATGCGGTTGGCACCATAGGGCAGATACCGTATGCCTTGGAGAGTTAATGGCAAGTAGGGAGTGACGGCTTCTTTTAAGGGCCTGCACTCGGCTAGACATGCAGGTAAGGGCCTAATTAACCAACTCAGTAGTACCTGCTTGCTCCTTGTGTTTCTGACCCAGGGAAGGACAGTCAGCTGCTATTACCTGATGCAGCCTGGGTGTATGTGCCCTGCTTGGACTGCTGGAGAGCACCAGAAGGCTCAAGAGCCATGAGCTGGCCATGCCAGAATTGAACATTTAGACTTTACAGCATCTGGTAGCATTAAGTTCCTCAGTTTAATTCTGTACATTAGTGACAAAGTTTCTGCTTCCTTCTGGTTTTAGTAAGCCAGATGCTTAATATTTTCACCTGGTGTTGTTTAGTACACGCACTGTCACAGGTGATGGACAAACCATGCTTTCTTTCATTGCACATCACGACTTTATAGCTTTCTGTCATGCCTTTTTCCAGGCTGAAGAATCCTAATCTGTGTAGTGTCTCCTCCTATGGAAATCATTGCAGATTTCAGATCTTCTCTGCCATCTTTCACTGAATTTTTTCTGCTAAATCCATTTTTTTTTTAATGGGAGCAAACCAGCATGCCCTATATGAGATGTGAAAGTACTTTGCAATTATACAATGGCAAAATTATGTGTTCTGATTTGTCCTCTATTCCTTTTTGAACACTCCCCTACACTCCATTTGTTACTTATCACTGAATGAGAATTTTCCAAGAATGATCAACAGCGCTCATGTCTGAGTGGCAATAGCCCACTTAGTGATACCGCATACACATGATAACTGTTGGGGTGATTTTTTCTTCCTCTGTTGATTATTTTCCCTTTATGAACAGTTCATTTGCCACTTTTGCTACACAGTCCCATCATATGACAAAAATAATATGTAAATCAGTTTTAGGTATTTTCTTACCCTGGACAATTATCAGAAAATTGTATGTCCCAGACCATTTAGAAGTGTACTGAACAACAGGGGTCCCAACACAGACTCTGGAGATTTTCACCAATTAATCCAGGTCAGAATTAATAATTTGATTTATTAGTAAAAAAATTAGCCAAATCATGCCTTTTATTGGATGCCAGCTTAGTTTAAGGGTGTTTTGTGAGGGACCTTTGTCAAAAGCTCTTTGAAGAGGCAAGTATACTTGTGTCGCAATAAACCACTACTCTCTGAAATCTTTTGCGTGCTCATCTTAATAGGGTCCCAAACTGCAAACACTCACATTTTTGCTCAGCATGAGAAGGATTTGGAAACCTGGATAGGCAAAGACAGGAGCAGCCAGAGAAGTGGGTGGTTTTTTCAACCCTGAAACTGCTGAATTTTCAACCTTTTTTAGCTAATGCCTTTGAGTCTCAGTAGGAGATTGTGGGATATACAAAAATAAATTAACAGCCTGGAACCTTTCACACCATCCTTAACTCCCTGCTGTGAAGCCGAACAAAACATGCTTTGTAAAGGACTCTCTATTAGCATAGGAATTGTTCCTTCCACTGCAAGCATTTTCCTGCTTTTAGGCTAATTAGTCAGGAAGTTTAATATGTATAAACCCAAAATAAAATGAATGCTTATGTGTATATGCACTGAAATTCACAGGAGTAGTAACATATTAGGAATGCTGAATTATTAATTTCCTTTCACTCAATACTGTTTCGTTAAAACTGTTTCACATTTCTGATCCTTCTGATTCTTGCTTCCCTCTCTTCCTAGGCAGTATATGGTGCTACTGCCCTTTCTGATACACACTGATTCTCCTGAGAAAGTCTGTGTTCAGCTGACCAACCTGAATGAGTCTGTGACGCTGAGTGCCACACTTGAGTATGAAAGGGAAAACAGGAGCCTGATTGACGATGTGGTGTCAGAGAAGGATGTGTTTGCCTGCATCCCTTTCTCTGTGAGTATCTCCTCCCTTTTGCCTGATCCCTTGTGTTTATTGATGTGGTATAGTAGGTCTAAACTATCTAGAAATAAGAAATAAGACACGTTGCAATCAGAGACTTCTAAGCCAACCCAAGCCAAGCCAAAAAAAAAAAAAAAAAAAAAAAACACAAACCACCAAAAAAAAAAAAAAAAAAAAAAAAACCCAAACAAAAAAAAAAAAATTTT
>VXBL01003740.1:0-24575 GCA_013400195.1 Aramus guarauna | reverse complement strand
CAAACAAACAAACAAAAAATTTTCCACCATTATCAAATTCTGTATCCCTCATGATGTTTCTCTGCACGTAAGGTTTAGAGAACTCTTTTGGGATCCTTCATCCTAGAACGTTGACGGACAGAACATATCCCATGTTTGTTTGATCTGTGTAAGCCTCAGAGGAAAAATAGAGAAGTGGAATGAGAACTGTAGAAGCTGGGGAATGGTTAAAGACTGTGAGGTCCATGAAGTCATTTGTCTCCTTCTGGAGCTTATACATGATTGTTTCCTGCAGAAAGCTGGTTGGTGAGTAAGGTAAGCAATTGATCCCACCCCATAAATAATGAATCTGGGTTGATTTCCATTTTTATAAATCATAGGATGGAACAAGATCAAATTCAATATTTCTCTAAGGAAAGTACATAAATGAAGAAAGGGAAAAGGCTTCCAGTATTGGAAGGCGAGGAAGAAGAAACATGGAGAAAACTCAAGGAAATTGAGAAAATCTATCATTGTGACAATTTCTGAAGGAAAGAGATTTTCTTGACATAGAGGAGACAAGCCCTCCAAGTTCATATCAGAAAATCATGTTTTTCTCTTGCTTCCACCATTGAGTCTTTGGTGTCCCTTTAGGGAACTTCTGGACCTAGCTAATACTTTGTCCTTCAAAGGCTTAGTGCAATGGGGTGAATCAGTAAAGCAGTTATCCTCTTCATTTTCCTTAGCTTCCAAAATCCAATAGCACATCAGTGGCGTTTCTCACTGTGATGGTGAAGGGTGCAACACTGCAGTTCAAAAGCCGCAAGTCAGTGCTGGTCCAGAATTCTGAGAGCTTGGTCTTCATCCAGACAGACAAACCCATCTACAAGCCTGGACAGACAGGTACAGGGAATTGGGTTGGTGTTGACTCTTACAGCAGAGTCTTACGGGCTTCATTCTCCAGAGGCCCCATACTTTTATTAAAGTTTTCAGACTTCTTCATGTGGGGAGTTAAAGTGGTCAATAAATCTTATTTCTGTCAGCTGAGATCTAGGGCATGTGGTACTTCACCATTCCTATTCTCCATCCTCCAGGCACAGCATCTCAGCTCAGATTCATTCTACTGTACAAGAGGCACAAATCTAGTATGACTTCAAAGCATAGTCTCCCTTGGGTACACCTGATTCAACAAAGCAGGACAGGCATTCCCAAGGGACAATTCAGTTCAGCCAAGACCTGATTATCATTCTAAATTTATCTGCCTCTCACCATCTGCAAGAAAAAGAGCCTGAAGTAATTGCTTCCATAACTTACGAGATCTCAGTTCAGAGCCTGTTGATCCATGGAATGAATCTGAGTTATAAATTACTGAAACACTGACACTTCCTGGTAATGGCTACAAATTTAATAGTGGAATTTTCTTTTTTTCCGTTATACCCTTCAGTTCTGTTTCGGATCGTCTCTCTGGACAAAGACTTCTACCCACTGAATGAGAAGGTAGAGCCATAATTCTTTGTTGTTAACCAGGAGGCTTAATTCCCAATTAACACCATCATCCAGAACCACTGAAGACAGCTTTTAAAACGTATGATCTTTTCTTACACCATCCTTGACCCATTCCATATTCTGCTCTGAGACACACTCCACCTGTGTCTATTGACTGAGAAACATATCCCCTTTTTCAAAGGAATATAGGTGTTTAAAACCAGATTTGCAAAGGAATATATATGGCTAAGTGTGTAGACAGGGATCCCATTACTGAAAAAAATGTATGGGACAAGTTTCCATTGAAAGTGACAGATGTGCAGACTGCTTCTGGCAGTGGATGCAACCACATGCTTAGAGGTGAACAGAACAGCATGACGAGGACTTGGTTTTAAGAAACTGGTCAGGGGTGTAAGTCCACCTTTCAGCTTATTTGGCAATCAGTTTCTCATGCAGACAAGTTCTTTGAAAAGTATTACTTCATCACGTTTTCATACTGTGGTAAGGCAAAAAGTTAGGGCTCTAAAATATTGCAGAAGAGATTCCCTTAACCATCAAGAACTAAGGAAATAGAGCAAGTACAGAAAAGGAAGAACCCAAAGGACTTCTTAGAAAGTGGTTCTTCTGCCCTTTGGTCCAAATCTGGAAATTACTTCCATCCATATGTGACTAATATTTCTAATGCTGATTCTCCTTTGTTCTTTCCCCACAGTTTCCATTTGTCTATGTTCAGGTGAGTATATAACCACATCTCTTATTTCAGCAGAATGTGCAGGCACAGAGGTAGTAGTCTCCAGCAGTGGTGTTTTCAGGCTGAGGTGCAAGGGAAAAAACGTGGGCTCATGACCTTTTTCCTTTGTGTAAAGGTAGGCTGAGTAGTTGGGCATCAAAATAAGACTCTCCCATGGGGTTGTAGAACAGGTCCCTTCCCTTTCAATGAGATGAAACTTGACTGAGTACAGGAATTTTCATGAAAATAGCAAGAAATAAATCCTATTCGCTACCTCCAGAAATCCTTTATGCCTTTGCCTAACAAGTTGAATAATTTCATAATCTTTTTTTTTTGTATCAGTAGAATTAAAGGCTTCAATTTTAAAAGGCTAGGAAGGCCATCTGGTATTTTCAGCTCCAGCCTGTGAGGCGTGGTGTTTGTCCATGCTGTTTAAGCCAGCTTATGTAGGCCTTGTCCTCCATCCCCACCATCACCTCTCCCTTCCTCAATGCTCCTTCTCAGTCCAGCACTGCCCTTTCTATGGCTTTCACAGATGTCTATGAAGCAGTATAGTAGAGTGGGAAACTCATCTGGCAGCAAATTCACCATTTTTCTCTAGGGCATTTTTTTCAGCCAATATCAGATCTACCAGTGCAGTTTGACACACTCTTACATGAAATTTGGACTGGCCCAAAGGAGTGAAGAAAGATGACAGCTTAAAGTCATCAGTGCTAAGGAAATAAACGTTCATCAGCCCACACTCTTAATGTCACTAATTGATCGTAGTCAGCCAAAAAGGCAGAAGTTGGTATGAGTCTGTTATTTCCGAACTATTACCCTGACCTACTGCCTCTGTCATTTTTTAAAAAAAAACCCTTTCTGAGGAAAAATGAACAAACTGACTTTCAGACCTTCCCTATAAATACATCACAGTTCACGTGCCCAGCTGTAAACATTTTCTTGAATTCCTCTTCCAAGGAAGCCTGGTGGTGTCCCTCACAATAAGCGGTAAGCTTTTCAGCAGGGTTGAAACGTGATGATGAAGAAGATTTGGTCAGAGTCATGGGATGCATTTTACTGACTGTGCCTTCCTCCTGGGGTGCTTCTTGGGAAGAAGGCCCTCTCTTCTGCCCCCTGACCAGTAACCTCCAACTGGGGGATGTCATTCACATCCCCTTTTCCCTAAGCCCTGTGATAAAATCTCAAATGAAGTAAATGCACACAGTCACATACCTTGAGTCACATACCTATCTAGAGTAGACTTTTGGTGATAGCCAAGGTACAATGCAAAGAGCAGGCAGAAAATGAAAGACTGTAAACACTAACCATCCTTCTGAGGAGCCTGGAAAGGGTGCATCAAACCACGCAGCACCACTGCGCGGGTTCAGTGACTTCGCATTAAATTTGGGGCTGAGCTGGTGAATTTGGAGCACAGTCAGTTCATAGTGAGCAATACTCAGCTGTGGTAGTGATGAGATTTCAGCTCCAGCATTAGGAGGGGGAGAGACAAGAAGAGAAAACTCTCAGCTGGATGCACATATGTGGGATATACCGTCCTCTGTTCCAGTCCCCACACACCCAATCCACCACAAGCTTTGGACTCTTACACATGTACGTTACTCAGTCCCATAGATAGATCAGGTGTCTCATTCCTCAGCAGAATATGCACTGGTACTCAGTCTCTATTCCAGGCATGGAAAAAACCTTATAGCAGGCTGCATAGCAAGTGAAGGAGACTGAAACATCCCTCCTTTCTCCCTGTGCTCCACTTACTCCTGCTATCCATCTCTTAGTCTTGTTACCTTGCCCCAGTCTGTCCTTCCCACCTTCCTGGCCCAATCCTTCACAAGCATGCAGGTAGAGCTGAGGGGAAGACAAGACAGGACCTCCAGGGTTAAAAAGCTTTCTTGTGTGCTAGTTATGCAGAAGTAGCAAGTGCTCACAGATCCTCACAGATTATTGAAAAATTACAGCTAGGCATTCCCCAGACTGGGCACTCCACTGCTGTGTCCCTGGAAGCCTCCTGTACTGTCTTGTGACCTTGAGCTATCCTCACCGGCAGGATCCCCAGAGGAACCGTTTGTACCAATGGCAAGGGGTGGAACTAGAGACCGGCATTAAGCAGCTCTCCTTCCCCCTCTCATCAGACCCCATCCAAGGCTCCTACAAAATTGTTGTGCAGAAGAGCTTCTCGTCCCATGTGGAGCACTCCTTCAGTGTGGAGGAATACGGTAAGGAGAGGAGATATGGGCTGCAAGTGGGGCTGACAGCAATGCGTTTTACTGTGACCTCTCGATTTGGGCTTTCCTGAGGGAGAAAGGAAGGACTGAATACATAAGCAATGGGGTTCAAGGGGGCCAGTCCAGAAGGTGCTGAGTATCAGAGGTGATTGCTCACTTTATGGCATCTCTACAACCTGCCTGAGCTTGTATTTGCTCATAGTGCTCTTGGGAGTACAGGGTCAGACAGGCTTCCCATGCATGGCTTGTGGGACCAATTTCAGCTGACTTTGGTTTAGTCACTTTTCAGTCCAGCAGCTTGTTGCAAGTAGCACTAGATTACAGAGTAAGAGATGACAGTATTTTGGTGACCCTGGTTTGCCTCTCTCGTCTGCATCAGTTCCATTTCTCCACTTGCAGTCCTGACTTTTTTTCCTCTTCCTCATTTCTGCAAAAGCTTAGAAAATATGTTTGGTAGAAAACTTCAGTTTGAAGAACACAGATGTTACAAGCAGATGCAAACAGTCTAGTAGCAGAGATCGAGTAAGGAGAAATATGCTGCCCAAGGAGCAGTCTAACTGTAGGTGTAATAAAACTTCTGAGGTGTTTGTAGATGTGTACTCTGGCTAGGCTGTGTGCATTTGAGGAGGCTCTTTGGGCTGTGCTCCGCACTCCTGGGCTCCCGCAAGCTGTACATGAAGCTCAAGCAACCCAGTGCATTGCTCAGAACCTCTTGTTTCTGGAACACGCAGGGTGCAGACCCAAAGAAGATTGTCACTGGAGTCCATGGGAGCTGACTTATTTGGTTCAAAGCCAGGCATGGTGACTACTCTGAATATGGTGAATAATTTGAAGAGAAACCATGTTATAGGCTTCACCTTGCCATGGTGATAGGTGGACTGTGCCTCCTCCCACAAAGATCATTCTGAACCCTCCCCAAAATCAAAGATGCATGTCCCTTAGCCTCACACTAAATTTGTTTTTCTTTTATTTGTTCTTTAGTCTTATTCCCATGAATTTCCCCATTACTAATTCTCTTACAGCCTTTTGAGGAAATGTGCCCTGGGGTTGAAACATTGAGCTTTCCCTCCCATCCTAGAGGCAAAATTATGTCTTAACTGTACAATCCAGGGTTGCAATCCAGTTTCTGGGTCTGAGTGTCCACATCCCCTGCTCTGATTTCCTTGAGCTGTGAAAAAAACCTCAGATGCACCTCCTGGAAGCAGGCCATTACATCCTTCAGCCCAGTCCTGGGCTTGAGTAGTTGAGGGCTTAGGGTTTCAGGATGCAATATGGGAAGAGGGATGTAACTTAATACTCCGGAGCAAAATATGCCTTTCACTTGCAGAGCTGTACTGCAGACCACCGAGAGGTCATGGTTTATGTTAAGATGATCCTGTCTCTGTGTTTGGGTTGCTGTGTAGTACACAGGTCTCCTCAACTCTCCTCATATCAGACTTTTCCTCTCCCATCTAGTGCTGCCCAAGTATGAGGTCCTGGTGAAGCTGCCCAAGATGATCACTATTAAGGACATGGAGCTTCCAGTGTCCGTCTGCGGTCTGTGAGTCACAGAGCTGGAGTAAATCTCTCTCACTCATCCTTCCCTCCTCCTTTCTGCTGAGGACCAAAAGAAGAGCAAGGCTTTTCATACTTTTCCCAGACATCTAGTGGAGGCTTGTTCCACCCTATCAAACCTGAGCATGCTACATGATTTGAACAGTCAAAGGAAAGGGTTTTCTCTATGTTCCTTAAAACATGATGCCAAACCAATCTGCAACTCTCTCCTCCCAGTTTACTGTACATTTTCTATTTCTGTTTTTATGTTTCTTCAGTTAGAGCTTCTCTGCCAATCCTGAACCCTCAGATATTGAGAGATGTCAGACCAGACATCACTTAAACAGGTGGTGCAAACCTAGTGTTCTCATTTTTAAATCATAAAATGCTCCTCCTGAGCCCCTGGTTGCCTTCTTACTTCTTCATTGAACCCTTGGGAGTTTGTGATACAAGGAGATGCCTGGCTGAAATAATTTTCTACAGTCTTTTACTGCATTCATGCAGGGATACCTAGAACAGATTCTAATGGATGATGGAAGAATCTCACCATGGAAATGATGGAAACATAATCACAAGAATCATTAAAATATCAGATTGGTGATCTTTTAAGAAGAAATATCAGAAATTCATCCACAGAGGTCTTTAAGGAGATGTGTCTGAGTGTGACTCTCTGGTTGTCTCATCATCTAATATATTGTTTAATACTTTATGTTTATAGGTACACCTATGGGAAACCTGTTCCTGGTTTGGTGAATGTCCAGGTGTGCCGGAAATTTTCCCACTCTGCTTCAAATTGTTATGGAAAAGAAGCAGAAGCTGTGTGTGAAGAATTTACGAGGCAGGTGAGTCCCAAGATTAAAATGTAGAGGTCTTTCTTATGGGTAACGGGCAATGTAGT
Organism: Aramus guarauna; assembly: GCA_013400195.1. Taxonomy (NCBI): domain Eukaryota; kingdom Metazoa; phylum Chordata; class Aves; order Gruiformes; family Aramidae; genus Aramus; species Aramus guarauna. Next base: position 17,749 of record VXBL01003740.1, on the reverse strand, counting down.
CCAAAGGAGGCCAAATCTGTGACTGTGGGGACACAGCAGGGCATCAGCAATAGCACTCTGTCCAGGGAAAAGCATACCTTCTCAGAGGAAGGACTGAGTGTCAAGTACCTCACAGAACACAGAAAATGTGTGGATGAAACACTGGGAAACAGGCTGTAAACAAGTTCTGGTTTTGGAGACAACCCTAGAACATAAGGCTGGGGGTTTGTGACAGAAGTTAAGCATGTTAGGCTTGGGGTATCTATTCCTGTCCCACAAGGCACTAAATCTGTTCACAGAATTCCAATTTTCTCTCTAATTCCCTGCTTAGGCAGACGCTCATGGGTGTGTTTCTAGTGTAGTAAGGACCAAGATATTTCAGCTCCAGCGCAGGGGATATGAGATGAGCATTGAGGTACAAGGCAAGATCACAGAAGATGGCACAGGTATGTATCACTTGAAGAAGGCAAAGTGATGGCAGGCCATAACAAGAGGGCCTGGCAAAGATGAGGAAAATGGAGTGACATATATAAAAATGCTGCCATTCATTAATAATCCCTCTTTACTATGCTCTCTCTCAGGAAAAGAGATGACTGGAACAGGCTCCTGTGGAATCACATCCATCATGAGCAAAATCAGCTTTGACCTGCTGGACTCTCAGTACAGACCAGGGATCCCACTCTTTGGGAGGGTAGGGAACTTCTGAGACCCTGGACAATGAATATCATAGCAAACTCACAAGGGCACAGTCCAATCAGATGGAATAAGTATGTCCAGATGACATGGTCCACTTTCCTCTGCCTTTGCACAGGCAGACAAATTACTGTCAGTTGGGGCACTCTAACAGACACACAGTCCCGAGCCTCCTGGCAGTCAGCCCAGTACAGAATAGAAGGCCTGTTGTTCTGACACATGAGAATAACATCAGGAGCAGCAAGTGTGGGCTATTCCACAAGGGAACATTATCCAGGTGCAAAGAGGGACCACAACACAGATAGGTGTAGTGACCTCATCAGCAAGGGCACAATCCCACAGTCCCCAACCAGACTGAGCAGAGCAGGGGTGGTGACAGTAACAGGTTCCACCTGTTTCATACTGTCCAGCGATCACCAGAAAATGTAAGGTGATGTGAGTCAGGGCTGAGGTCAACCAAGGAAGTCCAGTTAACCAGATGGGGACAGCAGGAGAAAGAGCTGGGTGCAGGTCTACCTCCAATCTTGAATCAAGGACTGAGGCAAGGCACAAGCCTGAACTTAGAGTTCCTGATCCAAGAGGCAGATGATATGTGGTGGAGGTCCCATATGAAGCTAAGCAGGAGAATTAAAACCTACTGAGGAACTTAAGGCTCTGACAGATAATTTCCCTGGGCCGATCAGATTGTTTTGCTGAGAATTTTCTCAGTTGCTGCCTCAGACAACTCGGGCTCACCCCACACATTATCACATTCATGTCTTTTGTTCTTGTCCATAGGAAACATCCTGCCTGGCAAGGAGGAAAAGGGGGAAGAGGCTTTAAGACTTGGGAATTGTTTTCTGTTTCTAGTCTAAACCTGAAGTTTGGTTTTGCTCTGTTAGGTGAAGCTGGTAGATGGCACTGATGCTCCAATCGCAAATGAAACCATCATGATTTCTGTGGATGGAGACCAATATAAAGGGAATTACACTACAGATGAACAGGGTCAATCCTGGTTTTCCATAGACACTACCACTTTCACACAAGCCTCCCTGGAAATCCGAGTAAGTGGCAGAGACAGGGCAGAGGGACTGGGTAAGCCTCTGTCTTTCTGATCAGCAGGGGAAATATCTATCCACGGGTTATCAGTCTTTCTGCCAATCGGAAGATAAAGCAAGTTTCTTGACAGGTCACCTCTCTTCTCTGTGTCTCCTGTGCATGTTCTCTACCTTCTTCTAAGAGTGAGAAATATAGAACATACAGAGAGTTTTTCTGTGGGCTTACATGAGACTTGTTATCTTGTTTTGGCCAGCTGTGAACTTTTTATTCTTCTTTGTCAGGCTGATCATAAACCTGAACTGAACTGTTATGACAGCAACTGGATCACACCTTCATATGAACATGCCATGCGTAGAATAAGTCGATTTTACTCCCCCAGTAAAAGTTTCCTCAAAATTGAGCCAAAACCTGAGACATTAAGTTGTGGCACCCCCACGGAGATCCAGGTGCATTATATCTTCACGCCAGAGGCCATAGGAGAGCAGAAGAAAATTGTTATTTACTATTTGGTAAGAATTATTTGTGGTTACTTTGATCTATGGCCACAGAGAGCACTGTGGCACATATAGCTTCTTTCCATGATGAGCAACCACAGCACTGCTATATGGTCAGTCCTGTGGTCTATGGCAGGGGGACTTAAGCACATTTCCGCAATGCTTCTCATGTTGTCATCTGTGTGCAGACATGGGTAGGGTGTTCATGTTTTATTAAGAACAGAAGACAGACAAAATGTTGATGAAGAGAGCATTGACTTGGGTGCAGCCACCCAAGAGTCTCCTTTCATAATACTCCACTCCCAGTTTCCCCCATTCCAAATTCTGGTTCATATATGGTCACAGCTCAGAAACCACCATCCTGCAACAAGAAGATGAAAGATGAGGAAAGCAGTCTCCTACTCAGTTTTGTCCTTTGGTAGTCATCTGACCACTGAAATTAAATCAACACCTCTAACTACAGCACCAGAAAAGCCCAATAAGCTTAGAGCTTAGGTCATATATCAGGCAATGATGGAAAGTTTGGGGTACCACAGTAACTGGAACAGGCTATAACATGCTGGCATTGAGAACCATGAATTGATTCATTTTGAGGGGCAGAGAAGAAAGCCTAATTCAATTGTGACTGAAAAATGATCTATCAGTTTTGCTTGGGAGAACAGGAAGAATCAAATAAATATTCAAATATTCAAATAGAACTTCCCTCTAAATTTCCTCAAATTTCCCTCTAAATTTGCTTTTCTGGTTTTCTGATTTAGTGACACTAGCAGATGAGATGAGAGTAGCCTTGGAGAGCTAGAAGAAATCAGTGGAACAGACACTCCTGTTCTGATGGATTGCACAGAACATCAGGGGGGCTTAGACTGAGATTACAAAAAATTGAATAGAAACCTGTGGTAGATGACCATGTACTTATTTTCAAGACTACTAACAATAAATTGAAGCACAAGATTCCTGTTTATCCCAGTAGCCTGGGAAAGCTGGTCTTAAGATCAGTGGGTAACCAAATAGTGAGGGAACTTACATTCTTATAGGTGTGGATCCCACATTTTGAAATTAAAATGTGATGCTATGGAATAGATATCTTGCATGGAAAATAATTGTATATAAGGTGTTTGGGTTGTGAAAAAATGAAACTTTTTCCAGAAATGAGGAAATCACAGCTGGCATTCAGGCTGTTGCTTACTGCCTGACTTCAGACACCTTATTCAAGCTCTTCTTATTGACAGCCTGTGCTCTTCTATTCCAACTCTGAGTGAGTTAGGACACTAATCCTGATTAAATTTTTCTCCAGACTGTTTCACAATGCAACTGAGAGTGTAGTGAGGAGAACTTTTGATCATGACTCTGTTCCAAATTGTTAGAAATGTGCATATGACCCCCAAACTTATGTGTGCTCAGAGGCAAAGTGCATTCGAACCTGATCTACATATACTGTATGTACAAAAGGGAAGCCAGGTCTGACTAATGAGGAAACATTGGTCCTCCTGGAAGTGAATATTTCTGTTTCCAAAGACACAGTAAATTCCAGTCTGGCACTTGCTTAGTATCTTCTTGGTTTTGCTCATAGTTGGCAGTGCTATTCATAGTCACACTCTACCCAGCGAACTTTCATTCTTCTTCACTTCAACACTGGTAGCAACAATTACAGGAAGGTTTCTCTGTCACACAGGTGATGGCCAAGGGAGGCATTGTATTAGCAGACACCTATGATCTGCCTGTGAATCCTGGAGATGGTGAGCAGAATTACACATTTTTAGCATCTCTGATGATAATTTGGGGACAGAGTGGGGTGTAGATAAATTATTTCAATTCAAACATTTAATATTTGAATTCAATAGCATTTTCAAAATTAAATCTTTTTCAATGAAGTGGCTTAGATTAGTTTTGGTTTTTTCTGAGTTCTGACAGGTACCGTTTTTTTTTACCAGAAAATTTTAGAAAATTCAACAAAAATATGCATAATATTTTAGTCATTTCTTCCTCAAACCAACACTTTCTGCTGACCACTCTACCCTATTCAGATTGTGGATGCTTACCAGTGTTTTTAAACTCACACGTACAGTGAGCAGGAAGAAGAACATGTCTCCTTTTCTTTCTCTCTCTCACTTTCCTTCATTTTTTTGCTATTGTTTCTCCCTTACAAGCATGCAAAACCACACAGACTTATATTCTAACCAAAACATTTAATTTTATGCGTATAAATGTTCAAGGATTACACCTTTCAGTAACTGAGGCTGGCTATGATACGTCTTCAAAAGTCTTTCAACAATGAGACCAGGGAGACATTTTGGAGGTCTATATGAGGAGGAGTTGCACTGCAGTGGGTATAAACAGTTTATGGAAGTAAAAGATTTTGTGTGCTGCATGTTCATAGAAAGTTCTGCATCCTCACTGCATCACTCACTAGTAGTGACTAAACCAACACTCTGGCTTATAACAAGAGATGTTCTATCACCTTTGTCCACATTGTGACATAAATATCAGGCCCAGCTAGGAAGAGTCTTTCAACTTAGAGGGGCATTTTCCACTGTGGTTGGAGTGATAGGTTGGTGTTCCAGCTAAATTCTTGCTTAGAAGTAATTTTGCAAAGTTATTCTTTTAGCACTCTGCAAACTTGACTGCTGCAACCCATTACAACAGTCCCTAATTTCCATGTTCTTTCCCTCATCCATTTTGTGTAGACTGCAAAACATCTTGGAGCTTGAGGAAGAAAGGGGTTGGGAACATCAAAAATTTATGCCAAATGTTAATGGAGGAGAATCTGGAAGGCATGTTGAGGCCCATCAAACTCCTCTCATTTGGCTATTACATGACCACTGTTTAAATGCAAGCGTCTTCAGCAACAGCCATAGACTGCAGTCATGTATCAGTATTCCTGCCCCTGCTAACAAAAAATGTTCAGCATGAGTGATCTTGGCTTTTTTAACTGGGGAAGGCAAATGCATATTGTATGTTGCTTAGCCTTTTTTCTCTCTGTTAGCTTATGGGACATTTCAGTTGACCTTCCCTGTTGAGGCAGCAATTGCTCCCCTGGCACGGATGCTTGTGTATACCACTTCACCCAATGGGGAAGTCATCGCCAGTTCAGCAGATTTCCAGGTTGAAAGCTGCTTCCCCAGTAAAGTGAGTATAAGACAGGGTTTATGCAATCCATGATTGTCTTGTGGCCAGTAGTTCAGTTATCAGTTCCAGAATGGAGGCAGAATTCACAATGGGTTCTGACAGAATTCACAATGGATCTGACCAGGTGTTGACTGAAGATTAGTAACCAAAACTCCAGAATAAGTTTCAAAGCCATAACTATAAAAAGTAGAACAAGACAGAATAAGAAAAAGAATCATTGGCCATTATTAACTACATAGGTCAAAGTTGAATATATATTAGAAGAGCTGCAAGGCAGTAGGAGAGATCAGTTCACAAGGCTAGGTGTTTCAATATTATAGCATATAACCGCATCTGGAAATGTGGCTGCTTTAACTTCCTTTTGGGGTTGCAGGTCAGACTGAGTTTTGTACCCAAGGAAGGTCTTCCTGCCTCCAACACTCGCCTGCAACTCCATACCTCACCAAGGTCCTTGTGTGCCCTTCGTGCTGTGGATAAGAGCGTTCTCCTCATGAAGCCTGAAAATGAGCTGTCTCCTAGCTCTGTAAGTCTTGGTTATTTCTGGTAATAAGCAAGCATAAGAATGAACCAATTCGTCAACTACAATTAACACCACTATGGACATGGGGCCATGGATTTTTATAGCTGCATTCACCACACTTGTTTTTTAGAAGCTAGCTTTTACCAAAGGAATGTTAAGAAATGTCTGTGTCCTGGTAACTGCTGTTCTGCCACACCTTTCCCTGGTTGTTTGCATTTCCCCAGGTGTACGATCTTCTCCCACTGAAGGAAATTCGGGGTTATAGCTTCAAGGACTACTACCTGGAAGAAGACAACGTAAACCCTTGTGTGTCGCTTGACAACGTATTATTAAATGGATTTGTCTACATACCCATTTCTCCTGATGGTGAAGGTGATGCCTATGACATTCTCAAAGTAAGCTCCAGCCTTTTGTTTTAATTTGTTATTCCTTCTTGGAATTTCCTCTTCTCCCCTGTTCTGCATGGTTTTTTTAGTGAACTCTGCTTTGAGCTTGATAATTTTGTATGCACAACAATAACCAAGCCCAGGACTTGCACCTCTGTAGCCCATCATTGGTACCTGAGTGCTTCTCTGAACCATTAAAACTTTGAAGGGTCTCCTCATTGCTAGTAGAGATACCTGTGAATGGGATTAAGTAAGGAAACAGTCCTGAGAAATGACCCCTGGTACCATAGTATCAGAACCCCTTCCTCAGTCGTGCCCTGGTGTAGGTAAGTCTTTAATAAAGTTCCAGTTACTTTGATAATCAATAAACACACCTACACCCATCTAGAGAGTCCTGCACAAGACTTTCTGGGTGGCCTCAATCTAATGCTTTTCACACATGTCATTTTAACTCAGGCAGATGTCCCTAAGGTAGACCTGTGGCTTTAGCTTTCCATCTGATCTTGTCAAGATTTAGCCTTAGGATGAGTATAACATGATAAAGCCTCAACATCTGGGTTGAACCAGTCTATCTGGCACTTATATACAAGCCTTTGTTATTCTGATTGATACTAGACATAAGTACGTCTATTCTTGACATATTTAAACTAGTTTCTTTTCAAAATTGTATTTGCATATTTTTTTGCTCTTCTTTCATTTTGTTTACTAGGAATTGGGCTTAAAAGTCTTCACTAGCAGCAAGATCCATAAGCCTGAAATCTGCCAGCATTACCCAGGACACATGATGGAAAGAAGTTACAGTAGTTCTAGTAAGAATACATCTTTCATTTCTTTCATTCCCCCACACAACTACCTAAAATTTACCACCCTGCTTCTTTCCTTCCCTCTACTTCTTTGAATATTAATTACACTAGACAGACCAGATTCTCTTGTCAGATAACACTGACCTAATTCAGAATCACTCCCTCCTAGTCTCAGTCCTGAAATACGAAACTGATACACCTCTGCTTGCCTTTGCCCAGCGAGACAGATGTGCCTGGCTAGAACTGCATGTGTTCAGTGACTCCCATGCCAGCCCCTACAGCAGGGATCCTGCAGGCACTGAAACAGTCTGCCTTCATTGGGTGGACTGTGCCAGCACAAAGTAGTGGCTTTTTTCCATCATATCTGAGTCCAGCTATGGAAACAAAAAAAAAAAAAAAGGAGTCTTTACTTCTAGGTAGTCACATTCTAGCAATAACTAGAGGAACAACTAGGGCAAAAGTAGGCCAAGATAAATGAGAAGGTGGTAAAATTCTGTGGGTAGATATTTTACCACTGGAGGCTGAGAAATTTGGTTCTGTTCCCAGCTTTCCCACTCACATGACTATAAGTGGTGGATAGATCATGTCACTCCTCTGCAGCTTCAGTGACTGTGAAGATAGAATAATGATTTTTTTCTTTTTTTCTGACTAGATCTGAGATTAGAAAGGCTATATAAAACACTCTCACCTATATCACTTCCAATCACTGTCTCTTCTGGTGCAGTATCACAGCTTCTATTAAAAAATGATAGCTTTTGGTCTGGTGATAGCCTTCGATTCATAGAAGATCAGATCTTTGGTTCTGAAATGCAGGATCTGTCTTCAGAGCATGGCCTGAGACAGCTAGCTCCCTTAAGAAGATACAGAGTCTTCTGAGGCTGATGGATAAGGCATAACACTATGCAACACTGTGAGAAAGCTAATGTATTTATTTGCTAATGGCCAGAGATGTAAAGACCTATATTCATCTCAGAAGAATCTTAGATGGAGGAGGGGAGGGCTAAGTATTTTTTAATACTTATTTTGTAATAAACTATGCACAATTTGGAGGCAGTAAGTTCCACATTTGACTCTATATTGCAATAGAAATGCAATACCCTCAATAACATCATCACACATGGCTGTTTTGGCTCTGCTGAATCTGCTGGCAGTTGGGGAATGCCAAGTTGGAAGAATACTCAACTCCATCCAATTTCTGTAAGAGCAGCAACATTAGGAAAAATGAAATATTGCGATAACAACAGAGAAATACATTTGTTTCCAGTGGCCAAGGTTTCAAAGTTGTTCTTTCAATTTTAAAATTTTAGTTAATAACCGCTACCTGGAATGAAAGTATCCTGATTTGGAATGGAGTTTGACATGTCTTTTCCTTTCTTCCTGTCCTTGAACAAATTTGCTAGTCTCTGCATTGAATCTGCTTGAAGATTTGGAGTATGAAATAGTGGAACATATGACTGCTGGCAATCCTATGGAGACCATCCGGAAGTATTTCCCTGAGACATGGATCTGGGACATAGTTTCAGTGAAGTACGTGTTTATGGGAATGTAGAGTGTGGTCAACAGGGCAAAACCTTGGAAGATATTTAAGCCTCGATGGAAGTATCAGTATTTCAGTGATAGGAGGTATTTCTAGTAGACAGAGGGATTTTTTCAAGGTCACTAAGTATAGGATGCTGTGGGACTACAGGAAAAAGCCAGCGCCCATATCCCAACTGGTCAGGAGTTTGCTGTCAGCAGGTGTTTTCAGTAGGCTGAGAAAAACATAGATGATCACTAGAATATAACTAAAAACTTGTTCTCTGTCCCTCACCAGCTCTGAGGGAAATGCTGATCTAGACGTGACCATCCCTGATGCCATCACCGAGTGGAAAGCCAATGCGTTCTGCACTTCCGCCGACACAGGCTTTGGCCTGTCCCCAACAGTGTCCCTCAGAGCCTTCCAGCCCTTCTTTGTAGAGCTCACCATGCCCTACTCCGTGGTGCGTGGTGAGTCCTTCACGCTGAAAGCCACTGTTTTCAACTACCTGACCGCCTGCATCAGGGTAAGAGACGTTCACAACTTTGCTCAGTGTGACAGCTCAGGGAGCACTACAATGGGCCACTTATAACATGGTTTCCCAAGCCAGATGACTGATCTCTGACTGTAATTTTGTATAGATGTACATATGTAGGAATTCTTGCTGTATTTATTGATGGGGAAATATATTTTTCTGACAAAGTTTTGAAAGCAGTGTTTGATTCGTAACCTAAAGCTCTACTGCTGAGGCCCTCAACCTTGTCATCACTGATTTATCTCATTGTGCTATAGAAATATGAAACCTGGGTTGTCTACAGACTACAGCATCATTGCATACCCACATGGAAATTCCAGGTTCACCAGAGTAGCCTTCAGTCTCATCTCATACAGACATCTTGCAAAGTATCATGCCAGATTTGCTGGAATATGCAGACTTCCTGTGATTTATTGCATCTGCGCCTAAGACACTGAACTGAGCTATTTTGCTTCACTAATCTTATCTGCATTCTTTTACCAACAAAAAAGATGAGAGAATCTGGGAGGTGATTCAAACAAAATCTCAATCACCTTTGCTCAGTTTTTAATAAATACAGATTTTTATTCAACAAGGAATGAAGCTGAAACAAGGAGGGGCACTGACGCAGCCATTCCAATGCACTGTCATTTATTTCCCTGTCTTTCCTGTTCTGTTTGCTATTTTCAGGTTCCTTGTTCCACTTTTCCCTTACTAGCTTTCCTACTGCTAGTGTTTTACCTCTTCACCTAACTAATCATGAGGGGGATCTTTAATTCATGACTAAGTTTGTAATCATTGCTTTGCTTCCACTCACATGACTGGCCCATGCCCTCCATTTTCCCAGAATCAATTTCCTTTCCAAAGATACACATCCTGTTCTCTACACTTACCTCCCCAATCTCTTACAATTGTACACATCTCAGTCTTTTCCCACTTTATGACCCAGTTCTTGCTCTGCAATATCCATAAGGTTCTCATTCCCACAGTATAACAGCTTCACTACCCATTTCCATGTAGCACACTGCTTCCAGCAACCCCAGCTCCTCTGCAGTTCCAACCTTCATGACACCTCTCTGTACAACCGGCAGGTGAGCATGTCTCTGGCTGAATCTACTCATTTCCTGGCTACACCAGAAGAGAAGCAGGAAGAATCCTACTGCATCTGCATGAATGAAAGGAAAACCATGACTTGGGCAGTAACACCAAGATCTCTAGGTAAGAGTCATGACAAGAAGAAAATACTGGGATCAGATGTCTGTGGATGTCATCAGATCTTTGGTATGAGGAGCTAAGTGACTTGAAACCTGTCTGGAAAGATGTTGTCTATGCCGGAAGTGAGAAGTCCAACCCTGAGTTTGAGACATTACACTGAGATGCAGTTTCCAGGTCCTAACCACACTATTTAAATTTTCACAAATTCCTTTAATGCATGCAAAGCACTCAGACATTCCTGTTCTGGAGCTGAGAACGTCTTAGCTTAATGTGGCTGGGTCTGCAATATTTTAATCAAAGCTTGCTTTCTCTGAAGCCTCCCAGAACAAGACTGTTTGATTTACAAGACCTGTCCCTCCACTACTCTTCTTGCTGATGGATTAACACCTGCCCAGGTGACCATCGTGAAGGAAGTGGCCTGGAAGAAGGCAGCTGGATTAAGATAAAACGCTGTCTCAAGTTTAATTCTCCTCTGTGAAAAGCTTCTCTGTAACGCACCAGAGAATGCCCAGCACAAACACAACCCCACGTTTCCCTGGCTCTGCCCGGCAGGGCTCACCGACCCCTTTTTCCTCCAGGGCAAGTGGAGTTCTCAGTGAGCACCGAGGCCCTGCAGAACCAGCAGCCCTGTGGGAATGCCATCGTGGAGACCCCTGAGAAAGGACGGAAGGACACGGTCATCAGACAGCTGCTGGTGGAGGTATGTGGGCTGCTGAGTTTGCTGGCACAGAAAAGTAACAATAATTTCATGCTCTGCAGCAACATTTGCTGTATGATAAAAGTTTTCTGGTTTAGCCATGATAGCAGCAATAACGGCTCATGTGACTCTCATTCTGCACGCTTTTATAAAAGCAGTATTGATAAATCTCACACAGGCCAATAGAACCCATAACTCATAATGTTACCATCTCATAGTAAAAGCAGAGTATTACATTACATAGAAATAATAAGGCAGGCAATAATGACAGGTTTGTCCCAGACACATCATCGGGGGGATAAATGAGAACTCCTTGGTTTTACCTGTAATAAATCACAGGGATAGGCTGTAAATGGGAGACTTACCAGAAACCTTACGCGTCTCCTCCAGCACACGGCCAGTACTCTGGAATATGGAACAGTCACCACAATCTACAGATATTTCCAAACAAAACTACCATCATTGTTTTGAATTGTTTTTATTAGACTTTTAAGAATGTTCAAAACCCTATGAACTAACTTTTTATTTTTGCACTCTTTTGTACATTTTTTTCTTAAGCAGTGTTTTGCAATTATAAAACCATAGCTTTTCCCACAATAAATAGCCAGTCACAAAATTAACCCACAGTATAAGACTCCTTGTGATATTAATGGCAAACAAAATTACTATCTTGTTGTATAGTGAAATCTATATAATATCATGTGTCATAATATTGTCAATCCTATGTATGACAGGAAGGAATAATCGTATTTAACAAAATTAAGTTAGGAGTAATATATATCATTGCAACTCCCCCTTATATTGCAGACATTCCAATTTACAGGAAAGCAGGGCTAGGATTCATGTAATATGTAACTTCAGAAAATGTTTTGCTAACTTGAATGCAATGATGTACCAACAATCCTATCTGTTAGGCTGCTCTTTTTTTTTTTTTTTTTTTGCCTTTTTTTTTTAATTATTTCACTTATTTACAAATGAATTTGATTGTACAGTGCATTTCATGTATCAGGGATGAACAACTGTTAACATTTCCAGAAAACTTCCTATTTCATATATTCCTTCAGGAAAAAAGGTATTTATTTTGTTCTTTGAAGATACTGGAAGATCAGAACTGTAGTCTTTTCTCCCAGATGGCAGGGGAGTGAAAATAACTGAATGAGCATTAAAATTACTTCTGTCAGGGTGTCTGAGAGATTACTGGTCTTATCCTGTTATTGTAATGAGGTAATTAATCTACAGCAAGCCCTGACTAGATAGAATTGGAGATTAGCATCCAAGGCTGAATAATTAATTAGAGGAGGTGGATACAGTGTAACTTGCTTGGGGTGGACACACAGATGTCAATGTCCCTGCAGCCAGCAGTGCATCCGAGTGAAAGAGAAGGGAGTGTGCCAGAGCCCCTGCAGCATCCTCTTGCCCCTCGGAAACCAAGCCTCACTGAGAGCTACTTGGGAAACAGGATATTTTTTTCACACAGGAATTTCTCAGCTGCAAAGGAAAATTTTTCAAATAGTTGCAGTTTGTATGTTTTAATTTCCTGTTGGAATGTTCAAAATCAAACAAAACAAAACAATGGATTTCTTATTTAGTTGCATTTCACAATGACATACTGAAACAAACAAGAAGGTGCCTTTTCATACAGAAGCACTTAGCTCTGTCATAGTTTATCCTAAAAGCTTTTTATTTTCTTTTTTTTTTTCCTCTCTACTCTTTTAATCTTTTTCTGTCCTTTCATACTGAAGAATGAGAGACAATGCATTTTAACTGTGTGAGAAAGTGAAGGTATTGTTTACATGCTGGAAAAAATTTTCAGCTGGCAAAAATTGGGAACCAGTAATGAAGCAATGGGAACTCTTCTATTTGGAGGTTAAAAAAAATTTATGTGAGGATCTCACTAAAATAAACTCTGAAAAAATATGTTTTCTAGTAAACATTTGATTCCTGAGTTTTATGCAGAATGTTTTCAACAAGCTGAACAGGAAACAGGGCTTCTTTGCTGACTTCAAAAATTAGGTTAGAAGTTTTTGAAACAGAGGAATACAATCACCAGGTAACTGTGGCATGTATTTAAATTTTGGATGTTGCAACGCGTCACTTGTGAGTTCATTGGAGTGTTCTAGTTGCCACCTAAGTTCTTGCATATCACAGGAGAATTTATAAGTATTTCGTTTTCTTAGAGTCCCTTTCAGTTTCCCTCTTGATATTTTTTCCTTTTATTTGTTGTTGTTGTTTCTCATTTTTTGCTTTTTTTCTTGCTTTTTTCCCCAAGCCAGAAGGGACTGAGGTGGAAACTACCTACAACTCTGTGCTCTGTGCATCTGGTAAGAGCCTTTTGCTTTCTAAAACTTTCTTTACTGAGGTAGACACTAAAGACCAAAGAGAGAAGACAAGGTTTGTGAATGCTACACTCTGAGAAGAAAGGTGTAGGGATCTGATAAAATCGAACAAACTAGATCTATGTCCAAGTGGTAGTGAAACTAATTTTCCCTAAAGGAGAAGAACTGAGGCTGTAATTGTCCCTGCAATTACAGATGCAGAAACATATCTCTTAGGAACATAGGCTGGCCATGTCCCTGTAGGGAGAGAATATCCAGGATTTAATAGGGTTATCTCTAGCGTCTTTCATGCAATGGGTGTAAAATCACAAACCTGATGCTGCAGTAAGACAGATCTGCCCACCAAAGCAGAAAAGGCCAGAAAAATAGGCTGGAAAGTGGATTTTTCAGTCAAGGCCAGCTGATAGTGGCATGTAGCAGTCCATGACAGTCTGTGTCTGAGGGTATTGCAGGCCCAACACAAAGTCTGCAGGATGGGAAGTTTCCACAACAAAATTACAGATGAATATATTTGTTGAAGACAGGAAACTCCTGTGCAAGGGACAGTGTCTCACCCTCTTAGCAGGTACTCATGCATGTAGATATATTTGGAATTGTAACCAAATTGATCTGTTTTTTTATCCCAGAAAAGTCAATGTCAGAGCCAGTCTCCCTGGTTCTCCCAGAGACTGTGGTGGATGGCTCAGCCAGAGCATATTTCTCAGTGCTAGGTAAGTGAAGCATTGTTAAAGTGTCACATGCTGTTTTGAAACACTGCCATGTTTCTTTGGGCTGTGCTCAGTCTGCTGGCAAGCCCTGAACTGCACCAATTTACACTGGAAATTGTCCCATTCCCCAGGCGACATCATGGGCACTGCCATGCAGAACCTGCACCAGCTCCTCCAGATGCCATTTGGCTGTGGGGAGCAGAACATGGTCCTGTTTGCACCCAACATCTACGTCCTGGACTATCTGAACAAGACAGGGCAGCTGAGTGAAGAGGTTAAATCCAAGGCCATCGGATACTTAGTTAGCGGTGAGCTGGGACATGGCTTTTTCTTCTCTACTTATTCCTTCCCTTGGCAACTGGATAAGGATGCTGTTAGCCACTGGCGTGTATGATCTGGAGGAGGTTGTCCTGGTGCATTAAGGGAACATGTGTTAGGTCATATAATACAATATCTACAAGAGATAGAATCCTGCCCTCAGGTGGAGGTGCAGGGGGAGAGAGGACAGCATCCAAACAGGAACACAGAAAAAGTCTAGGACTGGCAATAACTCAGAGTTCTCTCTGTAAGTAAAGGGATAATCAGGCTTCAACCATTAATCATGGCAGCTGCTTAGGTAGATCTCAGACCCTCCTTAGGATTAAGATTTAGAAAGTGTCATTCACCTTTGACTAGGCCAGAATGTTGGCAGACCAGTACATATGGACACAGCAGGTATCTGCTGACTAACAAGGGACTGGTTTTACTCAGTTATTTCACAGAAAAAAATTGCACTTCCTCCAATGAAAATTATCCTGTTTTCTGCATGCCTACCCTGTGTACAGGCTCACCTTTGTATTCAGTTCTCCTTGGGAACTGTTGTCCCATTTGTCTCCAGTCTGGGATACATTTACGTCTCCTTATGAAGTCTAGGGCAGAGAGTGTCAATGACTGCAGATACCCAGTTTCCAGATGGTTTAGGAGAGAGGAAGAGCACAAGGATGGAGGTACTCAGATCTATGGGTTTGCCTGAGCTTCTATTGTAACACTGAGCAGCATAGCTCACACTTGTGCCAGAAGGGCGATGCTGCATCCCATGTCTGCTACATTTCCTTTGCATGGCTCCATGAAAAGTACTGTGACAACAAAAATATTCTCCCACTCTTTATTTCAGGGTATCAAAGGCAATTGAAGTACAAACACTGGGATGGTTCTTACAGCACCTTTGGGCCCCGCTATGGGCAAGTTGGGAATACCTGGTAAGACTTCAGTACCACTACCTTTTCATGCCCTCCCTTTCCTCGGTGTTCTCTTGTGCTTGGTCATTGTGGAGGCTGAAATGGGGGTGGAAATAAAATTATAATCATGGCATTATAGTATAATCATGTGAGATAATGGAGCAGGGAAGGATGCTAAGGGAGCTGCCTTTTAGGTTTGCAATGCTGCACTGATAACTACTTACCTCCTCTGACACCCTTCTTCAGCTCAAGTTAGGGTGACTTGCAGGGTGCCCTTGTTAGCAGAAGGTGCTGATGAATCCCCAGAGTGCCATTGCCCACCTACCTGCAGCCCTCAGGGCTATGAATGACAGGCTCCATTTACTATTGGTCCCTATCCCACTGAGTCACTAAGCGAGCTCACAGTTTCCAGCCAGCCCCATATGAGCAAATCCTGTAGCTTCTACTGCTTTCCTCCAGAACAGTGATGCCCACATGGGCCCGATGACCTATGATGGATACAGGGCCTGCTCGGGATGTCTCAGTTCCCTCTGTCACTTTCAGGCTCACAGCCTTTGTCCTCAAGTCCTTTGCCCAGGCCCAGCCTTACATCTTCATAGACGAGAAGCATATCCAGGATGCTTTGGTCTGGCTCACTCAAAAGCAGAAGGAGAACGGCTGTTTCCGCAGTTCTGGGACACTCCTGAACAATGCCATGAAGGTAACGTGTCTGCCTGGTTGGCTCCACACAGGCTTTGTCAGGCTGGAATTTGACCATAAGTCATTCTGGGATCAACAGAACTATTTCAGCACTTGGGGGCTGGGCAGAAGAGGGAGTTAAATATGTGAGCAGAGAAGAGAAATATGTTGTCACAGAAGCAGGAAGAAGCCAACAGCAGCTTCTGAAGAACTTCCCATGAGAAGAAGCCTAGGAAGAACTTCTCCCTGCAGGATGTAGATATGTAGCACAGAGAGAAGCCAGTGGTGCTGTGTGGGATCAACATCGGCTTTTGTGGTTCCCTGCAGGGTGGAGTGAACGACGAGATCACGCTGACAGCCTACATCACTGTTGCATTGCTGGAGATTCCTCTGCCTATAACCGTATGTGTCTGCACCCTCAACCCAAGCCACAGATGGTACTAACCTCCCTTATCAGTGGCCTCCCAGATTATCAGGTCCCTTTACTTTTTGAAAGAAGAAGTTTTTCATCTCCCTGTCTGAGCCTAAAAGCACTGCTAAATGAGAAGGGGGTTGTCATAATCTGATTGAGATATGGGTGCATTTCAAGTTAAGCTGCACAAGCTCCTGAGCATAGCACAGCCCTTAGGTATTTAATGCTATTGGCAGGCACACAGAGTATTTCTATAAGTAAAATAAGCTATATTAGACACCTCATAAAAAACTTATTAGTACTGTCATCAGCATGTATTTCTACTGCCACGTCCTGTCATTAGACTGAATTCCTCCCCAACACTTACCCTACAAACAGTAGTAACCATAGGAAACCTTAGGTGAGAAATAGACCCAACGATTTTTATTTTTAATTTTTGCTTTCTCAAGAGCAGCTGAATTGCTTTTCCAAAACTGACCACAAAAGATTTCATCTTCCAGTACATACCCAGTGAAGGCAAAGTAGAAAGCCACTGAAAAAATAAGTCTTTTCCTTCTAGAACATTGATTAAACTGTAAATGTGCTGTTAGGCTTCAGATCATGGCATGCCCCCCTGCAGTGTTATTGCTTCAATTTTATACCAGTTTTTCTATCACGAATGAGGAATAGTCTTGTGGAAAGGTCATGGGGTCACAGTGTCTGTTACTTAACACTAAGTAAAGTAGCTACATTTTGCTCTGCTGTAGCAATTGTGCTCTTAAAACATACTTGAGATTCTGGCTTCAAAAAGACATGCATTGTTGATGTTAACATGTCACAAAAAAAATTCCAGAAAATAGACAAAAATATATTCTTTCTTGCACAGAGATAGAATGTACCTCCAAACTAGAAGTTATGTTACCAAGTCCCAGCAAAATGATTTTTTTTCAAAAGGCCCTGGAAAAGGGGAACTGAACAATAAAAAGGAAAGGATAGGGCAGCGGCTGAAAGCACAGAGCAGTCTCAGGGTTATAGCCAGAGGAGGAAAGCAAGTATCCAGTACATCTACAGAGAGGAAGTGTATCAGAGAACTCCCCTTTCCCTGAAACACTATCAGGCCAGTAATTCTTCTCAAGGCAGAATGGTTGGAGGCCTGCTTCACAGTCTGTAAATCCAACTTGAAAAAAACCATTACAACAAGATGTATTAAAGAAAAGCAGATACAACATAAGGAACAGCCTTTGGCTTCCCATTCATTCCAGTAGGTATTGACCCTGGAGGTGAAGGAATACACAATGGTACAATCTTTGTCAGACAGGGGAGTGGGGATATCACGAGTCCATAAGTGCCATCTGATTCTATTGTTCGAAGATGGACCTCATTGTGATCTCTGGCTACTCCAGCTCAGTCTCGTTCTCCTCCCAGCACTCGGTGGTGCG
>VXBL01003739.1:0-14060 GCA_013400195.1 Aramus guarauna | reverse complement strand
GGGGATAGCTCCACCCAACGTGCATGCAGGTGTTCACCAACACACAGGTTATATAGGATCAAAATATGCATATTCATTGTTTTTCTCAGAAAAGGCAGTCCCATGATAATAATTTCTTGGAATTCATTTACATATTCTCCTCCCCGTCACGCATGCTCAGTGATTTGAGTCGGTGGTCCTCAAGGGGTCTCTGTTGGTCATCAGTGGTCACGCACCCGTGTCTGCTGGATGACCCTCCTCTTGCGGGCATGCGCAGTATCCTTGTTGTGCACGCACCTTTCTATAATGACCTGCTTCATAAGATTAATATCTCCGAACCTATTGTTCGGTTTGGTAGGGACTGTACATGGAACATAGCAACACTGTACCTTACCATGGTCAGTTAGTTCCATTACTTATTACCTTGGTTACAAACTAATTATCTCAAACTGGTTCTATAGCTTTTGTTTCACAGCCTCTATCCTACGGTTACAGTCTGACTATACTAACATCTGACTTCCATGGTCACAGGGAACCCAAGATCTTTCCCTACTGTCATCAAGGGCAGACCTAGAGGGTAAGGAATCCCAGCATCATTTTGATTTCCATTCCCCTGAATGGGACCTCAGAGGGTCTCTGGTCTGACCTCATGCTCACAGTAGAATCAGATATGGAGTCAGACCACATCACTAAAGGCTTTACCATGTAGTGGCTGGAAAACATTCAAGGACAGATACGACACATGTCTGAGAAACCTTTTCTAATGCTTGGATGCCCTCATGAAGAAAGAGACTTTCCTCATCTCTGTCCTGAACCTTCCTTATTTCAACATCTGAGTATTGTCTCACAGTAACAAGACTGGCTCCATCGTCCTGAAAACCTCCCCACCAGGACTGGTAGTCTCCTATGAGGTTCCCAAGGCCTTCTGTTCTCCAGGCTGAACAAGGCCCTTCCCCTCAGTTTCTCATCCCAGGCAAGTGCTTCAGCCCCTGAGATGGTCCTTTGCTGAACTTGTTTCCAGTTAAAAACATGTTCCTCGCTGTGGTGGGTTGACTCTGGCCAATAGCCACACGGTCTCTTGCTGTTTTCTCCTCTTCTACAGTGGGACAGGGGAGAGAATAGAAAGAAGTAAAGTATGAACAGTTGTAGGTCAAGATAATAACAGCTTAATAGGTTAAGAAGAGAGATTAAATAAACCTTCAGCAAGGGAAACGAAGACCATCACTCACCACCTCCCACAAGCAGACTGATATCCAACTAGTTTCCAAGCAGCACAGTCCTTGAACAACAAAAAAAACTCCATCTCCTCCTTCCTCTGTGCTAACTTCCATTGCTGAATGTGACATCATATACTATAAAATATCCCTATGGTCAATTTGGGTCAGCTGTCCTGGCTGTGTCCCCTCTCAACTTCTTTCCCACTGCCCACCTACTCACTGGAGGGAGTAAAATAGAAACAAAGAAGGCCTTCACACTGCACAAACACTGGCACTAATTTGGCCAATGAGTTTTCTTAAGTTCCACAGGCATAGGAAACAGCCATCCTCCAGGACCTCTGTGGTCTGGTTCAGAAGAGAAACCATGCTGACCATGCTGGCCTTTTTCCCTTCATCAGGATATGGAGACCTGCAGCCCATGGAGGACTATGGTAGAGCAGGTTCCTGGCAGGACCTGCAGCCTGTGGAGAGGAGCTTACCCAGAAGCAGGTCTTCTGGCCTGCCTGTGGCCCTGCAGGGGACCCACGCTAGAGCAGTCTGTTCCTGAAGGACTGTACCCTGTGGAAATGACCCATGTTGGAGCAGTTGTTGAAAAATTGCAGCCCATGGGAGACACTCACACTGGAAAAGTTAAGGATGGTATCCTGTGGGAGAGACCCCATAGTGGAGCAGGGAAAGGTGTGAGGAGAAAGGAACGGACGAGACAAATTGTTATGAACTGACTGCCTCTCCCATTCTCCATGCCCCTGAAACTTTCAGGGGGAGGAGACAGAAGAGTTAAGAATTAAGTTGAGGCTCAGAAGAAATGAAGGATAGGGGAAGGTGTTTGTATGTTGTTTTTTTTTTTATTTCTCTCTATCCTTTGCTGTTACAGTTAATTGGCAATAAATTAAATTAATTTCCCCAAGTTAGGTCTGTTTTGCCCATGACAGTAATTTGTAAATTAATGGGGTAGAATAAATGGTCCTCCCAGTTTATTGCTGAGAAAAGTGGTGAGAATGGCCTCCTGCAGGTTATAGATAAAGGTGGTAAACTGCACAGGGCTCAGGAGAGCCCCCTGTGCTGCCCCACAATGCTCCAGTATGTCCCAGTGGTCTCCAGGTAGAGTATGACTCCTTCGCCACTGCTCTCTTAGCCTGATGATCCAACTGGTCTTTGTTGACATGTCCAGACTGTAATGTCCTAACTTGGGTTCAAGAACATTGAGGGAGACCATGCCAAAAATCATGTTGAAACAAAAGTAAACAACACCCACTGTTCTCCTCTTATGCAAAAATGCAGTTACTTCATCGTGGAGTCAATTAGTTTGGCAAGACATGATTTATCCTTGGCAAGCCCATGCTGATTGCTTTTGGGCATATTCTTCTCTTTTAGGTGCCAAGAAATGTCACCCACAAGGACTCAGGTTCCCTGGGTTGCACTCTTGTCCTCTTTCAAAGATGGGTGAAACTTTGGTTTACCCTCACTCACGAGACCTCTACCAATCCCATGACACTCCAAAAGGGATATTACAAAGAAATGTCAATCTTCCCCTGTAACTTCATTACCACTATTCTGCCTGTTATATGGTGTATTTAATTTCTCTAATCTTCCATACATTTGCACCTGTGCTGATACAATGACTATTTATAAATTGATCTTTTCAAATGCATACTGTCTAGACAAAGGCCCTTTCCATTATTCTCCAGTTTTCTCCTTCTCTTACTCTTTGTTCATTCAGGTACCTCTCACCTATCTGGTTGCTGCTTTGAACTTCAGGAACTAAAAGCTTGCCTCTCTTTCAATAGTCTGTCTCTTTAGCCAACTCTTTAATTATGTTTCTATCCACCTTTTCTATATCTACCTACCTAAAATATTTATCATAAGATTATACCTTTTAGAAAGGCAACCTCAATAGAAGTTTCTTGTACTTAGCATATGGCTACAGAATGTGGTTTATTGCTTATGAGACTTGATTATGGTTTGCTTTTCTTTGCTTGCAAATAAGAAAAATCCTTCTGTGCTTCTGTGCAACCAGTTCTCTAAGGAAAGCAGGTGGGAGATGGTGCAATAAAGCTGTAACATTCAGCTCCCGGAGTTCAGTGAAGTCTGATGTAAGGCAAAGTGATTTAAATCCCAGGTGACCAATAACAGAAATGGTGAGGGTGGGGATATGAGGAACAAGGTTATCCATAGAGTGTCAGACCTCAAAGGACTGCTTTTCCTAGCTGTCCAGACCTCCTGAGGAGGTAACTCTGCATCAATATCAATTGGACAATGCTTCTATCATCTCTTCTCTATACTGAAAAGTAACAAGATATAATCTTTAAAATTAAAAAAAAAAAATGTTAGATGCACTTTGAAATCTTCCTCCTTAACTATACTGTGAAATGACTCCAATTAGCGGTAGAAGTCTTGAAGACTTGAAGAGAAATAGCTTGTTAGGGCTTTCTGTATTTTAATGAGCCCCATGGTGTATTTGGGACTCATTATATGAACCTCAGATACTGAGAGAAGAGTGAACAAACTTCTCAAGAAGTCAAAGCCAGAAGCTAAACCCAAAGTAACTTGAAGTATTAATGAGCCCCACTGAGGGCCATTGCTGACAAAGCCTCCCCATGGACTCATTAGAGCAGCTAATTGGAGGCTATGATTGCAGGTAGGCAAAGGCACTGTGCAGGTGGCTGTAATTCTGAGAAAATCCTTGGTTTGTTTTATGAACCAGAAAGGCCAAGCCTTTACCCCCAGGCCCTGGGAAGGCAGTTCTGGACCGTTATGCCTGGCTCAGGGCTCTTCCTAGAGGCAGTGGGATGTGAGGATGGGCAATGACAAGTGTAGGAAAACTTCATCATACCTCCCAAAGCATGGGTGAAGAAGAAACAAAGTCTGGAGCCTCAAAAGAAAGCTTCTTCTGGAAGGCCTCAGTGGTAGAGGCAACAGCCATAACTAAGGGAATTAAAACTGGTCTTGTTGGGTCTTTCAGCAGTGTTAGAGCCATTGGCGGTCTCTACTCCAGGCTGCCCTACATTGTCCCATGCCTGCACCCCTTTCTTTTCAAGCTGCAGACACCCATCTTGCTTTCCAGCTATCTCTCACCTCAGCATTTCTATAACTTCACTGATGTCTCTTCACCCTTGCTGGCTGTAACTTGAAATATAAAGGCATGGGCTGATCCAGATGTCTTCTGGGTGACCTCTTGCACCACAACGTGAAACTTTTAATATTTCTTTTTGTGCACATTCAGTCAGAACCTTCCAAGCTGCACTTTGTGGAGGTTTCCTTCTTGTTCCACTAAGAGAAGCTCCATCATCTCTGAAACCACCCTTCCAGCAGTTGAAGGCTACTACCATAGAGCCTTGAGCCTCCATTTCACCAGGCTAAAGCAGCCCAGGTCCTTCAGTCTCTCCACACCAGTCCCAAATACCATCCTGGCAGATCTCCTTTGGACTCTTTCCAGTTCCTCTCCACTCCTGCAGACTAGAGAACCCCACCACCCGGACACACTAATCTAGATATACTAAACATACAATCATAGAATGGTTTGGGTTGGAAGGGACCTCAAAGATCAGCTAGTTCCAACCCCCCTGCCACGGGCAGGGACACCCTACACTAGACCAGGTTGCCCAAAGCCTCATCCAACCTGGCCTTAAACACTTCCAGGGATGGGGCAGCCACAATCTCTCTGGGCAACCTGTGCCAGTGCCTCACCACTCTCACAGTAAAGAATTTCTTTCTAACATCTAATCTAAATCTGCCCTCTTTTAGTTTAAATCCATTACCCATTGTCCTGTCACTACACTCCCTGATAAACAGTCCCTCTCCATCTATCCTGTAGGCCCCCTTCAGGTACTGGAAAGCTGCAGTTAGATCTCCCCAGACCCTTCTTTTCCTCAGGCTGAACCATCCCGACTCTCTCAGCCTGTCCTCACAGGAGAGGTGCTCCAACCTTCTGGTCATCTTTGTGACCCTCCTCTGGACCCGCTCCAACAGCTCCATGCCTTTCTTGTACTGGGACCCCAGAGCTGGATGCAGTACTCCAGGTGGGGTTTCACCAGAGCAGAGTAGAGGAGCAGAATCACCTGCTGGTCATGCTGGTTTTGATGCAGCCCAGGACACAGTTGGCTTTCTGGGCTGCTAGTGCGCATTGCCTGCTCAGTGCTGAGTCAAGGGGGATAATAACTCCTTTGTCTGGATGGCCATGTTCCTCCTAATGCAGCCCCATATGCAGATGGGCTTATTCACTGTGAGTGTACACCATGGGTTAACATGGCATTCTTCATAACACCCAGGCTCTTTTCCTCAGAGTCACTCCTCAGCCAGTCAGGTCCCAGTCTGCCCTCATATTTGGGGGTTACTCTGCCCCCAAATGCAGGACTGATCACTTGGCCTTGTAAAGGTTCATGATGTTTCCATTGACTGGATCCCAGAGTTTCTCAATATCCCATTGGAGTGAAGCTCCATTGTTCCAGCTTTTAATGCATGCATACAGACATCTCACCCTGACATGTGGTGCCTCTATCAAGACAACAGCATGAGGAATTGTAGGACACTACAGATAATAAAAGGAGGCCCTTGGTCAATTATATTGCTGAACAAGGTAGAAATTCCCATGGTGACAAGCTTAGAAACACCAAATAAGGGTGCAAAGAAAGCAAAACTACATCCAAGGAGGAAAGGGAAAAGAGAGGTAGGCTGTTTGCATGGGAGGATACAAGGATGATCAAGGAGAAGAAATTGTGAGTGGGAAAAGAGGGGAAAAGAAAAGAAAAGGTAAAGCAAAAGAAATGATCAAGGGGCTGTTTGGGAGTACCTGCCAAGCAGCCCTGCATCTAAGCAACAATGCCTGGAGTGCGACAAGAAAGCCCTAGATAATCTGACTAAACTTTCTGTCTGACTTTGGTGGTCACCAGGAACCTGAGTAATTTTCCTCCCATCATGAAGGAAAGATACATGGTGGAATGAAATGGTGAATCATTTATGCTGTTAAGGGACCTCATGATGTGTCTAAGCCCACCTTCTGCTCACAGCAGTATCACATACAGGTTCAGACCAGGTTGTTCAGAGTTTCATTGATTTTGGATTTGAAAAGTTTCAAGGATGGAAGTCTCTGAGAAATTTTCTCCAGTTCTTGACTGTCTTGATGGGGAGAAAGTTTTTCCTCACTTGTTTCAGACCATTGGCCCTCATCCTCCCATCATGTACAACAGTGAAAAGCCTGGCTGTATTTCCTTAATGATATCCAAGAAGGTATGAGAAGGCTGTTACTAGGCCTCTCCAAGGCCTTCTCTTGTCCTGGCTTTGCACCTTTGTAGCAAAGAAGGCCAATGGCATCCTGGGCTACATTAAGAACACTGCCAAAGGGCTGGTGGAGGTAATCCTTCCTCTCTACTCAGCACTGTTACAGTTTGTCGTGCTCACTTCCCTCAGGGTTTTAAACCCCACCACCTCACTCACACAGTAGCCAAAGCTGCCATCCACACCTTCCACCAGTCCTGCCTTGTCTTCCTGTGAAAAACAAGTCCAGGAGAGCATTGCCCCATGTCAGGTCAGGGATCACCTTCTGCCTTCCCTTCAACCAAGGTCTTCAAACAAAAGTCCATAGTCTTTGAAGTCCTCAGTGATTACCAAGGCCTAAAATAGTGTGTCTTTCTCCAGCTGCCTAAATCTCATCCTCTTCATAACCATGCTCAGGCGATGCAGTAATCCTGACCAGAAGACCATTTTATACAGTGGAGTTAGAATCCATTAACAGTAAACCTGAATAGACCCAGGCCTGTTCTGTGCTGGGCTTTGGTCCATGTACCCCTTGGCCTTCAGGATGTGTTGTGTTGAGTTGCAACTCCGGGGTTGCAGGAGAAGTTTGATTGTAACAGGGTAGTCTTCAGGGCAATTAGGCCAAGCATATGTCCTTACCTTTATCTAAAACTGCAATTACAAGTTCCTAAGTGAACATCTCATCTTAGAACAGTAGAAATGATGCATTGTTTTACTAGTAAGAAAACACTCAAAGGGCTCACAGGAGCAAAAAAAGATAACCCTTCTGTGGGTGAGATCTGCACAATTTGCTGCACCACTGTCCCTTGCAATGCTGTAAACTCAGAGTTCCCAGCATCTGAATATAGGTAGATAGGTAATATAGCCTACATGATTGTCTCTTTCTGCATAATATTTTTTCTAATGCATGGCATTTTAAACAACACTTCACAAAGTCTGAGTGCCTTTCTTACTGGGGTCATAACAAACTGGGCTGCTGATGGGCAGTGACCCAAGGAAATTGGAGACTAAAATGACCTCATACTCGCCTTCATGGCCATGTGCCTCCTACTGGCCTATGAGCTTCTCAGACATAACAATGTCATAATGATAGCTCAACCCATCAGCCTTCTTGTGGCCTATCAACTGACCAAACAGTGGTGACCTCACCATGATATTCCAAGCCGCATGCCTGCTGCTGGTCTTTCAGTTTCTCACGTGGACATGACCAAGCCCTGTGCTTGCTGGTCTCCCATCATGTACTCAGGCAGGAGAGATGTGACAACCCTTATCCAAGCCCTCTTCCTGAATGGGCCTATTTAGGGAAAGAGAGATGGACCCTAACTGGGAGGACATCTCAGTACTTCCACTCTCATCAACCCCAATATGCCAGACCTCTTAGGCCTCAGGGAGACCTTTGGGGGCCTCTCCCACAGGGACAGAGACTACCCCAAGTCTCCGTGGCTGGGAGGAGATGCCTACTGGCTTGTCCTCTTCCTCCTTACTGACCATTGGGGGAGGCTGGGAGGGGCTCAGGAAATCAGGGCTGCCTGCACCTAGGACAGTCAGTGAACATACAGTCAGCTGCAGGGAGGTGATGGCAATCTTATTCTTAGGAACTTTTCTGGCATTGTGTCGCGAGTTGGGATGATTCCTGATGGGTGTGAGGCCTCAGCCTCCTTTCTAGAGGGACCTGACCCAGAGTTCAAAGGACTCAGAGTTATGGGGAAAGGCAGGCCTTGCCAGAGGCATTTATAAACTTTGCAGCAGTTCAGAAGTTGCAGCCTGCCTTGACAGCCGATTAAGCAATGCTCTCTCTCTGCAGTCCCTGGGGAGAGACAAGCTGTGCAAGGGTCCTTAAAGGAATCATTTGTGCTATAAACCCCAGGGCACTGTGCAGAGCAGGGGGCATTCAGGTGCTACTGGAGACACACTGCAGGAGCTGTGGGGAGAAGAGGGCAAAGGCAGAGCAAGGCGTGAGACCTGGGTCAAGGTTTCCACAGAGCCCAGGGAAGGAAAGGACATGGTGAGGAAGGGGCAGAGTGTGAGACTGCCCTGTCCTGGAGACAGCCCATCTTGTCCAGCTGGTACACAGAGCTCATTGAGGTCCAGCCTGATGCAGCCAGACTGCAGAATGGGGAGGCAGGGTAATCCGTTGCCCATTGAGAAGGGCACTACAATTCAGGTAAGGTTTGACCCTGACTTTTGGGAGAAGGTCTTCTTCCTGAAGTCCTGAGAGTATCAATATAGAAAAGCAATATGGAAAGCCAAATTTGAAGGAGTTTTCCATGATGTCATCTGGGAACACAGAGTCTCCTATTTCTAACAGGTTTCAAGAGAAAGGAGTCCAGTCCTCCTTTCTCCTCTGAAACCATCAGGAGAGTTTTAACACCCCCTCCCCAGGAACAAAGGTGTCCAGGCTCTCGCCACTGTATCCCACTATAGTGGGATAGTCTTATTAACCCAATTATAGTCTTATTAACCCTACTTATGCTTTGCTTAGTGCTCGTAATCCTTTGATATGTGAGAATATGGAGATTTATTATATGTCTCAAAAGGCTTTGCAAACTTTGCCTAATAGATTAGCAGGAATGCAAAATAAAAACAAAGGAAGAACTGTTCAGAAATGTTAGTTGTCAAGCTTAGTGGCACTTGCTGATTGGCATAACTAGCTTAGCATAAGTGGCTAAATTTGCAGAAATTTTAAGCCACAAACTGAACTTTCACCCAGATATGTTGAACTTCTGTTAAACTTTTGCCTCGTTAAGTAAGAGAAGGCCTCAGTGCCAGTTCAAGCTGGAAGATAAGGAAGTTACAACCTTCAGCGGATGTGGCAACTTTAGAGATATGAAAAGAAACGGACCTGCCTGGAGACAAGGAAAGTACCCAATGAAGAATGGGAAGACCCCAGACCCTAATATTACTATTGGTCTGAATTGTTGCGTGAGGGGAGGGGAACTTATATTTTGTTAGGGTATTAATGCCCAGGGAATTCTTTGTTCAGGGTCCCTACATAGAGGCACCCAGCTTGAGCTGTTATGACACTGTACCACTGAAATAAATTATCTCGTGGGACTTTTTTTTTTTTCTAGTAGCTGGTATAGTGCTGTGCTTTGGATTTAGTATGAGAATCATGTTTTTAGTTGTTTCTAGGTAGCTGTGTCTACACTAAGTCAAGGACTTTTCAGCTTCTCACGCTCTGCCAGGTGCACAAGAAGCTGGGAGAGCACAGCCAGGACAGCTGACCCAGACTGGTCAAAGGGATATTCCCTGACATATAACATCATGCTCCATATATAATTTGGGAAGCTAGCCAGGAGGCAGAATCGATGCTTGGAAACAGACTGGGCATCGGGGGGGTTTCACATATGGTGAGCAAATGAATTTGTGCATCACTTTAGTAGTAGTAGTAGTGGTGGTGGTGGTGGTGGTGGTATCTTCCTTTGTTATCCTATTACGCTGTCTTTATCTCGACCCATGAGGTTTTCTTTCCATTCTCCTCCCCATCCCCTTGGCAACAAGTGGCTGCATGGTGCTTAGTTACTGGCTGGGGTTAAACCACAACAGTTACCTACTGTGGAATTATAGCTATTTGTCAAGTAAGAGTGAATGACAGGAATAAAACTAAAGAAATTAAATTTATCAACCTCAAGAAGGAGAGCAAATTATTTTAGAGCATGAAACTGTTATTGTTTTTGGTGAGAGTAGAAGTCTATAAAGTGGTGTGTTGACTCCAGCTGGCAGATAATCCCCACTCAGCTGCTCACTCACTCTCATCTCCTGAATAATGGGGAAGAGAATCGGAAGGCAAGTTAGAAAAACTTGTGCCTTAAGATAAAGACAATTTAATAACAAAGCAAATATGTGTGTGCAAAGAAAGCAAGAAAAGGAATTAATTCACTAGTTTGCATCAGCGGGCAGGTGTTCAGCCATCTCCAGGAAAGCAGGGCTCTATCACACATAACAGTTACTTCAGAAGACAAAGTCCATAACTCCACGTGTCCTCTTCTTCCCCCAGCTTTATTGCAGAGTGTGATGTTGTATTGTATGAAATATCCCTTTGGACTGATAGAGTCAGCTGTCCCAGCTTTGTCCCATCTCAACTTTTTGCCCACCTCCAGCCTACTCGCTGGCAGGGTAGTGCCAGAAGCAGAAAAGGCCTTGATGGTGAGTAAGCGCTGTTCAGCAATGACATGGTTTAGGCCCAGCCGAGCACCACGCAGCCACTCGCTCACCCCTCCCCTGGCGGGGTGGGGAGGAGAACGGACAAACAAAGGCAAAGCCTCGTGGGTTGCGGTAAGGACAGTTTACTGGGACAGCAAGGAAGAGGGAAACAAACAACAACAGTACTGATAACAGATATACACAATGGGTGATCACAGAAAACAATTTACCGATCCCACAGCTGACTGGACCCTCAGCCCACCACGGAACCACGCTGAACCCGCCAAACCTGCCTCTCCCCGACCAGCCCCCATTTATGGTGAGCATGATGTCACATGGTATGGAATAGCCCCAGGCCAGCCTGGCTTACCCGGCCTGGCTCCTGGTGACATTAACTCTATCCTAGTCCGAGCCAGGACAAGCAATAACTAAATCATGGGTGTTTTATTAGCAGTGTTTTGGTCACAGATTCAAAGCACACACCATAAGGGCTGGTATGAGGAAAAATATCTCCTCCTCAGCCACACTCAGTACATTAAATCTTCCTCCCAGGGCATTTCTGGTAGCAGTGTTTTCTCATTCCTTGAGAATTGCAGATCAGTCATCGCAATACAAATGTGGGCACCAAATCAACTCTTGCAGCCTTGCACAAGCACTTAAACCTCAGAGGCCACAGGGGTGCCTGAGGGAGGACCTCCCCTCACACATCTTGATGTGCTTCCTCAACTGATGTTTCTAGGATCCATGAATGATGAATGGAGAAACATGGTCATCCCATGGAGATGAGATGGAAAGCCTTGAGAGCTTCTTAACTTTTTAGTTAATGATTAGGCAGTGACCGGCAGTGTGTAGGGAGGTCAGAGAGGGTGGAGGGAAATTAGAATGAAGCAAGGCGATGGTTGAAGACTTTAACAAATCCTGTCAACCATGTCTGAGCCCAGAAATTGAAAGCCATTGATTTCTGTGGGTGGAGAAGGAGGAAGTGTGTCCAAGGAATGTGGCTGAAGGCCTTTGCCCAAATCAGGGATGACGGTGAAGTTTCTATCATGTGTGCATGCCTCCATATGGGAGATGCAGAATACCTGCTGCTGGGGGCATGGCTGGACAGTGCTCATCATACTCCATGATATGACCTTTCCCTCTTCCTCTCCATCACTCCCCACACTTCTCTGGAATTTAGAAAACATCTGTGAGAATGGAGAATGCCTGTACCTCCTGTGGTGATGGCCCATTATTTCAGGGGAAGAGGGAAGAGTGAAGAGTTATGGAAACACGCGGGAGTGGAGGGAGAAAGTGGTGTATGCATAGCACTGTGTAAAAGGCAGGAAAGGACCTGAAAGAGCATGGGCTGGTCATGTAAATGTGGAATAGTTTGAGGGTTGTTTTTAGGGCAGTAGCAGAAGGAGCATGTGAATTTCAGGGCTGGGTTATGGATCCTAACTGAGGATGCAAGCAAGTCCGGGACTGGGACATCTTAGGTGTATTAGCAGCATTATGAAAGTGGTTTGTGGGGAACTCACAGGCGTTTCCATAACCTGAGAAAATCACAGCTTTGTGGTTAAAGAAACAGCACTTGACACAAAACTCCGCCCCCTCATACACACACTCACACTGACACCAGCCAGAATATTTAACAATGCGTGATCCTCTTTACAGGATCCTGGGGGTCAGGGCTTGTCCATTATGGTGATAAACACCAAGGGTTTACATGGCATCAGAGCCACTTGCAACCACTGTCTTCAAGTGTTTGCTCAACCAGCCCCCAGCGATGGGCACTTTGACTGACTGTTTCCTTCATAGCTTTGACAGTGTGTGGTGGATTGACCCTGGCTGAAGGCCCGGTGCCCACCAGAGCTGCTCTATCACTCCCCCTCCTTAACTAGAGAGAGGAGAAAAGTATAATGAAAGGCTTCTGGGTCGAGATAAGGACAGGGAGAGATCACTCACCAATTATTGTCATGGGCAAAACAGACAACTTAGAGANGTGGGTTCCCCATGGGGTCACAAGTCCTGACAGCAAACCTGCTCCAGCTGGGCTGAGCTCTACATGGCTCCACAGGTCCTGCCAGGAGCTTGCTCCAGCATGGGCTTCCCACAGGATCACAGCCTCCTTCAGGTGTCTCCACTCACTCCAGCGTGGGGTCCTCCACAGGCTGCAGGTGGAATCTCTACACCCCCTCATCCTTCCTCCATGGGCTGCAGGGGGGATAGCCTGCTTCACCATGGTCTTCACCACAGGCTGCAGGGGGATCTCTGCTCTGCCACCTGGAGCACCTCCTCCCCCTCCTTCTGCACTGACTTTGGTGTCTGCAAAGTTTCTCACATCTTCTCACTCTTCTCTCTGGTTGCAAAAACTCCCACTTGGTTGTTTTTTTCCCTTCTTGTATGTTATCACAGAGTCACTGATTGGCTTGGCCTTGGCCAGCGATGGGTCCGTCTTGGAGCTGGCTGACATTGGCTCTATCGGACACAGGGGAAGCTTCCAGCAGCTTCTCACAGAAGCCACCCCTGTAGCCCTCCCACTACCAAAACTTTGTCACGCAAACCCAATACACAGTGTTGGCTTTCAGTGCCAATGCCCTCAGAAACTTGGGGTTTTCTTCTGTCTTTCGCTTCATTAGAGGCTTGTACATTTTTGCAGTATCTGCAGTTTAGGTACATAGTACCAGAAGGCTCATGAACATGGGAAACACCCAAAGAAGCTAACTATCTGTACATTGTTTTCTTTAAGTCTTCAAGTCTTGTATGTCTAACTAGACAGACTTCAGGTTTTCTTCTATTTCCAGTTTTCTTTATTTTTCTGCTTACAGAACAAGTGGTATCAGCAATCTCCAATTCATATTTATCCAGAGCATCTCCTGATGAAGTATGACTATGTAGGAAAAGTAAGTTCCTTTCTATCAGACATACTCTGGGCTATGTCCACCTGTCTATCCATGTCTCTCCCCCCCCGACCCCCCCGGCCCTTTTCACTAAAATCTGTAGCTGAATGATTCAGATCATTTGCACTGACTCCAAACCTGCCTTGTTTGGAGGAACAGCTGTGTACAGTAACAGAAGGATATTACTTAACTATCAAGAAAAAAAATAAATAGAATAGTTCAGTAAAAAGTAAAACACATTCCTCAGCTGTATATGAAGTCCAAGTTGCCTCCACTGAAGTCCACCTTCCCTGGTGGAACACCTTCACCTCTTCTTTGGATTTGGCATCATCCCTACATCATAGAATCATAGAATGGTTTGAGTTGGAATTAACCTTTAAAGGTCATCTAGTTCAACATCCCTGCAATGAGCAGGGACATTTGCAACGAGATCAGGTTGTTCAAAGCCCTGTCCAACCTGACCTTGGTCAACATCCGTGGACAAGATTTCTAAATTCTTCCTTTGCAGCTTCCCCTGCTTTCACTTCCTGTTTGCTGCATTTTTGCCTTGGAGCTCAGTCAGTTCAGTCGCCCCCATACACAAAAA